>LBNU01002098.1:16610-54998 GCA_014162995.1 Artemisia annua | reverse complement strand
TATATGTATGTATATATATGTATATATATGTATGTATATATATGTATATATTTGTACGTATATGTATGTATATGTACGTATATGTATATATGTATATATATGTACATATATATATATATATATATATATATATATATATATATATATATATATATATATATATATATATATATATATATTTATATATATATATATATATATATATATATATATATATATATATATATATATATATATATATATATATATATATATATATATATATATATATATATATATATATATCCAAATACGAGCTAACAAACAACATATGTAAACTTTGCTCATGAACGACTCAACACTCAAAATCACATTTCAAGTAAAAGTGTCACACATAATATGTTATTAATAATTATGTAAGTCATCAATCTTTGAGAATATCACATGTATTTCTCTTGTCAAAAGATTGACAAAGGATAACTTATATCCTACGCATCTTACTTTCTTTGTAACATGAATGGTTATGTTATAAGAGAATACATTGCATCTTGTTAACAAATATAGGATATTAGAGTTGAATAGAAACCTAATATAACATGTGTCATTGCATAAACAAGTAAAATTGGTCATACACTAAAATACTTGTTTCACTAAGCATTCGTAAGAGTGATAAGTTTCCTCTTAGAAAAGCATATTTGTTGAAATATACAATATGTCTCATTTCAAATACAATACTCACAAGATCTATTGAGGTAAATAACCTTTACTAGATTCTTCCCTCAAGATATGCTAAGGAGCATTCTTAAACACTCTCGATGTAGTAAATTCTACATTGAATCACATTAAATTACCTCTTGGATCTAAGAAAACCAAATTATGTTAAAATAACATGTAACAATTCAACAAAAGAAGATGTCGTCCAAGAGATCTTAAAATGTACTATCTAAACCAAATAATCTCTTAATCTCAAACACGAAATGGAAACATTGTGTTTGCCTTTGTTAGGATATTGTGTAAGACGTGTCATCTTCATGAACATGCTTTTGAAATATGTCTAGTTGAGTCATATTAGGCCATGTATTAGCGAAATAAGCTAATATCATCTTTGATATTCTTCGATAGTAAAATATAGGAATTTGAATTTTTCTAACATGAGAATGACTACTAGAGAACCTATCGCACTAGAAATTCAATTTGACCTAACGGTTGAATTGCTTCAAGGAGAGAAGTTAGGTTTGTGGTATAACCCGTAAAAATGGTCGTGTTTAGCCTGAATTAAGCACCACTGTTGGGTTTTAGGATTCTATTTCTATGAAATTGTCTAAGTGTAAATCTGCATCACAGCTCAGAGATATGAATGATAACGTGTCTTGTAATTATAGTAAAGATTGTGTAAATATTCTATGTGTTTAGATTATGTTTGTTTGTGTAAGAAGTTATTGTAAAACCGTGTAGGGTTCCTTGTCTATAAAAGGAGATCCCTAGGGTTAGAATTATGTACGTGTCTGTGTTAAGTCGAATCACTTCAAGGTTGTAAACCCTAGCATTGTTAGAGTGCTCGTATTTAATATATTGAAGTGTTAAAGTGTGAAAAACTTTGTTCTTGTGTTCATCTTATGTTAAATAGTATATTCCGCATATTGTTTAAGTTTATTACAATTAAAGTCAGCTTCTATATAAGATCTACTGCTCAACTGGGATCAACAAGTGGTATCAGAGCTTGTGATCTAGAAGCTGTGATCAAGAAGAACTCAAGTACTCTCAAAATCTGTTCATAACCTCAACTGAAGTCATGGGTGATGACACACACATGGTTACTGCATCAAAGGTGCCAATGCTCAAGCAAGGAGAATATGAGCTTTGGAAGATGAGGATCAAGCAATACATGAGAATGATTGACTACAAGATGTGGAATGTTGTCCTGGATGGTGACAAATTCCGAGTGGTTGTAGATGGGAAGGAGATACCCATCCAAGGCAAGGAAGATGAAGATCACAGGAAGCTGGAGATCAAGACTCATAGTATTCTCATGATGGGAATACCTAATGAGTATCAGTTGGACTTTGAAGGCTGTGAAACTGCCAAGGATCTTATGGATGCTGTTGAGACAAGGTTTGGTGGCAATGCTGCTACTAGAAAATCAAGGAAGAATGTTTTAAAGCATTAGTTTGAAAACTTCACTGCTTTAAGTGGTGAAAACCTTGATGGTACCTATAACAGGCTTCAAAAGCTTATAAGCCATCTGAAGCTTTTGGGCTACACAGTTCCTGAAGAAGACATCAATCTCAAGTTTCTCAGAAGCCTTGCACCAGAATGGAGCGTGCATACTGTTGTGTGGATAAACAAAGCTGATTTTGACACAATGAGTTTGGATAATCTCTACAACAACTTGAAAGTATATGAATCTGAGATGAACAACTCATCTAGTTCATCTACTTCATCCTCTGCTGCTCAAAATATAGCTTTTGTGTCCTCTAAAACCAATAACTCCTCAGACACTCACTCTGCTGCTTATGGTGTCTCTGCTGCTAGCACTAGCAACTCTGCTGCTAGTTCCAAAAATAGTGATACTATGAGTGATGCTGCTATTCGTGCATTCTTGGCTGATCTTACTACAGGTACTCAAGTTATAAATTAGGATGCTGATCATATTGATCCTGATGCTCTTGAAGAGATTGATTTGAAGTGGCAAATGGCTATGTTAACTTTGAGAGCAAGAAAGTTCTTGAAGAGGACTGGAAAACAGCTTAAGTATAAGCCTCAGGGTACCATGGAATTTGACAAATCAATGATGGAACGCTACAACTGCAATAGAAAGGGTCACTTTGCCAGGGAATGCAGAGCTCCAAAGAAAATGTAGAAACTCCCAAGAAGATTGCAGATGAGTCAAAGCCTTCTACTGCTTTGGTGTCATGTGATGGGTTAGGTGACTATGACTGGAGTGACATGGCTGAAGAAGAACCAAATCATGCTTTCATTGCTGAAGTGAAGAATCAAGGGCATAACTTTGCTCTTATGGCCTATGCTTCCTCATCATCTGGTTCTGACTCTGAGGTATCCAATGAGTCTAATGATTCTACTTGTTCTTTCCAATCTTGTGTAGACACTATAGAAGAACTTAAAGCTAGGAATGAAAGTCTTAGGAAAGAATTTGAGTCCCTAAAACTTGATAACTTAGGTTATAAAGTAGGAATTCAAAATGTAGAAAGAAGACTTGAATATCTTAAAGAGTGTGAGTTTGAATATATTGATAGAATCAATATACAGGATGGTGAATTTTTGTTAAAAAGAATGAGATTGAAATGATTAAGAAAAAGTTAATAGAAGCAGAACAGGCTAGAGATGAAGCTCTTGCAGATAAAGATAAACATATTGTCAGAGTTTAAAAACAAAAATTTGCTTCAACTGCCATAGATCATACTATTCAGTGTCAATTACTGAGAAAAGGTAGTGGCATAGGATATAATGAAGTAGCTCCTCCAGTAAAAAGTGCTTTTGCACCACTAGATAAGGAGTTATCAATTTTAAGTGAGTTAGATGTCAACAAACCTGTAGGTGAAACTAGTAATGTTAATAATAAAACACCTAAGGTTGCTGAGAAAAAGTCTTCAGATGCACAAATCATTGAAGATTGGGTGTCAGATAGTGAGGATGAACAGGATGAGTCAACACAAAGTGACAAAAAGGAAGAAATTCCTAAAGTTAATCAGGTTAAGTTTCTGAAACCTGTGCTAGGTCATAATATGTCTAGGAAAGTTGTTGAGTATAATGAAGTACCTAGACATCATATGAAAATATTTAATAACAAGCCTAGGGGTAATCAAAGAAATTTCAACATCCTAGGTTTCACATAAATTAGGTAATGAGTTTCAACTAAGAAAGAGGGCATGCTATAAGTGTGGTAGTTTTGAGCATCTCATTGCAAACTGTAAGGACTACCAAAAACCTGTTTGGAACCAACATACAAGAGTGAATCATCAAAACTTTTCAAAAAGAAATCACTCTCCTTCCAATAGACAAATGGTTCCAAGAGCAGTTTTATTGAGGTCTGGTATCACTAGATCCATTGTAACTACTCAAACAAACAGGCCTTTTCATAATAAAACAACTGTCCTACTGCTAGTCCAAAAGTAGACTCTGCTGCTAAGGCAAAAGACTCTACTACTATCCCAAAATTAATAACAGATACAGTTGTTGGAAACTATTTTTATGTTGTAAAGGCCTCAGCTTGCTGGAGTTGGAAACCTAAATCAAACGTTTTACCTAAAGCTTCCAACAACAGTAGTGCATCAATGGATCTCACTAAATATGACTACGTTGATGCACAAGGCAGATCCAAGTCAGTGATAGCTTGGGTCAAAAAGAGAAACTAATTTCTCTACTTTTCATGTGCAGGGCAATCTCCAAGATGAGCTAAAAGACAAAGGAATTGTGGATAGTGGATGCTCTGGACATATGACAGGAGACATATCCCAACTTGAAGATTTTGAGCCAATGGAAAATGGTGGATATGTTGCTTTTGGTAATGATGTCAAAGGAGGAAAAATTATGGGTACTG
The DNA here is from genome assembly GCA_014162995.1 of Artemisia annua. Lineage (NCBI taxonomy): Eukaryota > Viridiplantae > Streptophyta > Magnoliopsida > Asterales > Asteraceae > Artemisia > Artemisia annua. The sequence continues at coordinate 50,461 of LBNU01002098.1, read as the reverse complement.
GTACTATTAAAACAGGGAATTTGGATTTTGAAAAAGTGTTCCTTGTAGAAGGACTAAAGTTCAATCTCTTTAGTGTTTCACAGATGTGTGACAAGAGGAATTTTGTTCTTTTTACTGATACTGAATGTCTTATCCTTTCTCTTGACTTTAAGTTGCCAGATGATAAATTTGTGCTACTAAGAGTCCCTAGATCTGATAACATATACAGTGATCATATAAAGAACATAGTTCCCAAAAGAGCTTTAACTTGTCTTCTTGCAAAGGCCACTCTTGATGAATCCAAATTATGGCACAAAAGACTTGGACATTTGAATTTCAAAACTATGAATAAATTGGTAAAAGGCAATCTTGTTAGAGGATTACCTTCAAAAGTTTTTGAAAATCTTGAAACCTGTGTTGCCTGTCAAAAGGGTAAACAACACAGAGTGTCTTTTAAGTCCAAAGTTGTGAATACCACTACCAAGCCTTTACATTTGCTTCATATGGATTTATTTGGACCTGTTTATGTGAATAGTCTGAATAGGAAGCAATATTGCCTAGTTGTCACAGATGATTTTAGCAGGTTTACATGGGTGTTCTTTCTAGCTTCTAAGGATGAAACCACTGAGATTCTTAAGGAATTCATAACTAGAATAGAAAACCTCATAAATCATAAAGTTAAAATAATCAGATGTGATAATGGAACTGAATTTAAGAATCATGCTATGAATCAGTTTTGTGTAGGTAAGGGTATTTTAAGACAATACAGTGTTGCTAGAACTCCTCAACAAAATGGTGTAGCAGAAAGGAGAAATAGAACATTGATTGAGTCTGCTAGGACTATGTTGTCAGACTCTAAATTGCCTGTACCTTTTTGGGATGAAGTAGTGAACACTGTCTGCTTCGTGCAAAATAGGAGTAAGGTAATTAAGCCTCACAATAAGACCCCTTATGAATTATTTCATGGTAGGAAGCCCATGATAGCTTTCTTTAGACCATTTGGGTGTCCTATTACCATCTTAAATACCAAAGACCAGTTAGGCAAGTTTGATGAGAAGGCTGATAAGGGTTATTTTGTTGGATACTCCATAAATAGTAGAGCTTTTAGGGTGTACAACAAGAGAACAAAATTTGTAGAGGAAAATTTGCATATTAAGTTTGATGAGAATAAACCTAATACTGCAAAGAGGGAACCTGAGTGGCTTTTTAATATTAATATGCTAACCAAAACCATGAATTATGAGCCAGTAATTGCAGGTGTAGATACTAACCATGTTGCAGGCACAAAGGAAAATGTTTCTGCAGCTTCAGATGCTAAGAAGTCAACACCTCAAGAAGAGTTTGTTTTGATTGAAAAATGTAAGCTTGGTCCAACTATCATTCCCACTCAGGAGAACATAAGCTCACCAGATGATCATTCTCCCANACTGCAAAGAGGGAACCTGAGTGGCTTTTTAATATTAATATGCTAACCAAAACCATGAATTATGAGCCAGTAATTGCAGGTGTAGATACTAACCATGTTGCAGGCACAAAGGAAAATGTTTCTGCAGCTTCAGATGCTAAGAAGTCAACACCTCAAGAAGAGTTTGTTTTGATTGAAAAATGTAAGCTTGGTCCAACTATCATTCCCACTCAGGAGAACATAAGCTCACCAGATGATCATTCTCCCAAGGGAGATGGGGGAGGTGGCATAAATCATCTGGTGATGCACAGGTAGTTAATGATGAGCCACCTTTGGATGATGTCACAAAGGAAAATACCTCAAGCAGTAGTCTGTCTGATTCTGCTGCTACACCAACAGACAACTCTGCTGCTGGGCAGACTGCTTCTCCAACAACACTTAAGTTTCCTACAGTTGACACACAAGGCATATCCTTGGTTGATACATCTTCTCAAACTGATCCAGACGTGCCTGGATTGACTGAAATATATGAAGATACAGATGATGAAGCCCTTGGTGGTGAAATTTTGGTGCTCAAACTGATTTCAACAACATGGAACTCAACATTCCTGTTAGTCCCACAAAGACAACAAGAATTCACAAGCATCATCCAAAAGAACAAATTTTGGGTGATCCATCATCAAATATTCAAACAAGGAAGAAGAAAAAGGAACTGCTTCTCAAAGGTTTCTTTGCTAGATCTTTACATCAAAGAAATAATCACAAAGATCTACAAAATTGCCTATTTGCTTGTTTTCTATCACAAATAGAACCCAAGAATGTTTATAAAGCCTTACAAGAATCAAGTTGGGTGGAAGCTATGCAGGAAGAACTTCTACAATTTAAGATTCAAGAAGTTTGGACCTTGGTAGATTTGCCTAATGGAAAGAGGGCTATTGGGACAAAATGGGTTTTCAGATGCAAAAGAGATGAAAGAGGAATTGTGATCAGAAACAAAGCAAGATTAGTTGCTCAGGGATACACACAACAAGAAGGCATTGATTATGATGAAATATATGCACCTGTGGCAAGGATTAAGGCTATTAGACTATTTTTGGCCTTTGCTTCATATAAAGACTTTGTGGTGTATCAAATGGATGTGAAAGGTGCTTTTCTATATGGGGAAATCAAGGAGGAGGTTTATGTATCACAACCACCTAGTTTTGAAGATCCAAATTTCCCTGACAAAGTTTACAAAGTTGAAAAGGCACTGTATGGTTTGCATCAAGCTCCCAGGGCATGGTATGAAAAGTTGTCAACCTACTTGTTAGAATGTGGTTACACTAAGGGTAGGATTGATAAAACTTTGTTCAACAAGAAGAATAAAGATGATATTTTGCTGGTTCAAGTCTATGTTGATGACATCATCTTTGGTTCTACAAGCAAAGCTATGTGTGAGGAGTTTGAGAAGATAATGAAAGATAAGTTTTCCATGAGCTCTATGGGAGAACTTACTTTCTTTTTAGGGTTACAAGTGAGACAAAAGGAGGATGGAATATTTATCAGTCAAGATAAGTATGTGACTGATATTTTGAAGAAATTGGCTTCACTGATGCCAAGCCTGCAAAGACAACTATGGAGAAAGACAAGCCATTGTTAAATGATGAAGAAGGCAAAGATGTGGATGTTCATTTGTACAGATCAATGATTGGGTCATTGATGTATCTTTCTGTATGTGCTTGTGCAAGATTTCAAGTTACTCCCAAAGAATCACATCTTAATGTAGTAAAGAGGATTTTTAGATACTTGAGGCATCAACCCAAATTGGGGCTTTGGTATCCTAAAAATTCACCATTTGAGTTAGAGGCCTTCTCTGACAGTGATTATGCTGGAGCTTGCTTGGATAGAAAATCCACAACAGGGGGTTGTCAATTTCTTGGAAGCAGGTTGGTGTCACGGCAATGCAAGAAACAAACTGTGGTAGCAAATTCTTCAACTGAAGCTGAGTATGTGGCTGCTTCAAGTTATTGTTGTCAAGTTCTTTGGATGCAAAACCAATTGCTAGACTATGAGTACAATTTTATGAACACCAAAATTCATATAGACAATAACAGTACCTTATGCATACTTAAAAATCCAGTTTTTCATTCTAAAACAATGCATATTGAGATAAGACACCATTTTATTAGAGATTGTTATGAAAAGAAGTTGATTCAAATTGTTAAAATCCATGTTGATCAAAATGTTGCAGATCTACTTGCCAAACACTTTGATGTAGGTAGATTTCAATATTTGATTGCAAGTATTGGAATGATCAATCTTTAGAAAACTTGTCTCTTTGTGTTTTGTAAAGTTTTGTAAATATTATCTGTACTGTTATTGCTCTTAATAGTTTGTTGTCATTGCTAATTGTGGAAAATGCTGCTAAGTCCACTCTGCTGCTACATGGACATTCTGCTGCTGTGTTGGATTTTGCAAATTTTTATTGTTGTGGACTTGTATGTTTTGTGGTTTAGACTAACATTTTGCAGGCTCAATTTTATATGGATGATTTTGCTGTATGTAAAAGAACATAGTTAAAAAAATAGTAAATTTCATTCAACAATCAAAGATGCAGATTACACAGAAAGTCCTACAAAACACAAAAGATCTACATCAAAGGATTCCTAACAAGCTACTCCATGGGTCCTTTCCCTTTGCCCTTTGGATCAGACTTTTTCTTCAAGTGCATATCCTTGGTCCACACTTTCTTGCAAGCAAGGCCAAGCACAACCTTGAGGGGAGGTTTCCTTGATGATTTGGATGGCTCAGGCACTGGTATTGGACTCAGTGATGCCGTGGCTATTTCAAGAGCTTGTGCAAGAGCATTGGGAAGCTTCTTGGCAAGTTCAGAGGTTTCTTCTCCATGGACAGACCTTGAAGTTCCTTCACCTTTCCTTCTAGGAGGAGATTAGTATTGGGGATGGTATGGAAGAATGGAGGCATTGATGTCATGTTTGAACTTCCTGGCTTGTTCTTTTGTCCTCGTTCCTTAACAGGGAGGACGATATGGTGGACATGGCATGGTATTCAATAAGGAATCAGAATCATTGGATTCAGAATCAGAGGAGATATCTACAACTTCACGCTTTGGTGCCATGATTGGAAAAGATTGATTGGATTGTAAAGATTGAATGATTTTGTTTTCATTATTGGAAGAGGTTAGGGTTTAATGTGTGATGAATTAGGAATGGATCAGATTCTTCTTTTATAACGGGTTAATTGGGGATAATAATTAATGTGAAGTTGGTAATTGGCATTAATAAGGGCTAATTAATGGAAGGTTTGAATTTTGACTTTTTGACCGAGAAATATCCTAAGTACAGTCAACTCTGCTGCCAGAAGAATCATTCTGCTGCTAGTTATTTTACTCTGATGCTGGTTCTGCTGCTGCACAGGGTTCTGCTGCTCAGTTTAAAAGTGGAAGGGCGGTTATGTAACTTCCCAAATCAGTTTAAAAACCTAATTGGATCTCACAATTAGTTTTTACACGCTCCCAACTGAAGTATAACCACACCCTAACATTCCATTATCATCAAAGTCAAAATTCCCCAAATTCACAAACCCTAACTTCATGGAGATTACATGCACATGGGCTGAGAATCACAACAATGTTGCACTTCTGGATGCATCAATGGTACCTGACGAGTTCACAGATATGGTAAAATTTCTTAATGCTACTTCGATTAGGTATGCATTAACTGTGAACCCTACTATATATCATTCCTACATTAAACAGTTTTGGTTTACTACTAAAGTCAAAACTATAAATGGGGAAAAACAGATTAGGGCCATGGTAGATGGTCAACAAGTCTTTGTCACTGAATCATCTATTAGAGAGATTCTTCTCTTTGATGATGAGAATGCGCCTAAGGTTCTTGTTAACACTAACATTTTTGAAGGTTTACATGCTCTGGGATATTAGAGGAAAAATGATGGTTTAAAATTTCAAAAGGTCTTCTCTGTTCTCAGTACAAATTTTTGGTCCATAATCTCTTACATTGTTTGAGTCCTAAAACATCTGGGTGGAATGAGTTCAGTGCACCCATAGCCTCTGCTATGGTGTGTCTGTGCAATGGAAACCCGTTTAATTTTTCAAACTTGATTTTAGAGGGTATGGCAAAATCAATAAGAGAAAAAGGAACATATTTGCTTTATCCTAGATTTGTTCAGTTGTTTGTGGAAAACCAAATTACAAAAGTAAGAACCCACAGGGCTATTTATGAGGCACCACCCTTGGTTCCGAAAATGTTTACTTTCTTGCTTAAAAAGGGAAAAGGTTTTTCAGGCAAGTTTACACCACTTTTGCCATATATGGTGGAACTTGTGCAAAACAATCAGGGTGAAGAGTCAGAAAACCCCACTGATTCCCAACACACACCCACTTTTGAAGATTCCAATGAGATTTCATCCTCTCCAACCTAAAAGACCCAAACACATAGGACAANAAAACCAAATTACAAAAGTAAGAACCCACAGGGCTATTTATGAGGCACCACCCTTGGTTCCGAAAATGTTTACTTTCTTGCTTAAAAAGGGAAAAGGTTTTTCAGGCAAGTTTACACCACTTTTGCCATATATGGTGGAACTTGTGCAAAACAATCAGGGTGAAGAGTCAGAAAACCCCACTGATTCCCAACACACACCCACTTTTGAAGATTCCAATGAGATTTCATCCTCTCCAACCTAAAAGACCCAAACACATAGGACAACCTCAAAGAACACTGAGCAATCTCAGGCCAGTGTTAGGATGAATGAACCAGATGAGACTGTCTCAGGTGATGGAGGAGACAGATTGGCAAGGGCTACCATTACTGCTACTAGCTTAGAAGCAGAGCAGGACAGTGATAACATAAGTAAGACCCAAACCAAGGCAACATCTAGTGAGGAAGATTCTTCTGAATCTGAATCCAATGATGGAAACCCTAGCCACATGGTTAATACAGGGGGTTCAGATGATCAAACTAGGTTTGATGCTGAGCTTAAGTCTAAAGATTCACCTCTCAGGGAAGGTAATACATCCCGAAGTGATGAGGATAGATCTGAAACAAATAAATTGATGGATGATATTGTACAAAATGTCAATGTCAATGATTCACCTCTCGGACCAGGTAATACAGGTCGAAGTGATGAGACTAGTATGCAAACTGTTAAGGAATTGATGGCCAAATGTACCACTTTGGAGACGAAATGCACATCTTTGGAGGAACGAGTTCTTGATCTCAAGAAACTTTCATTTGCTCAGGCTAAGGAGATTACTAGAATGCAGCAACAGATGAAGGTGCTGCTCAATTTAAAGAAATCAAGATCTTCAACCTTCAAAAGATTTAAGAAAGTAGGACCTTCCAAGAAAATTAGATCCTCTACTCAACCCACTGCCATGGAAGAGGATGCTTCTAAACAGGGGAGGAATGATTTGGAAACTTTAGGGGAGGATAAAATTTTGGAAGAAAATGCTACTCATGTTGGTTTGGATGCTGGTATGGGTACAGGGGAGGATATGGAAATAGACAGTGGTTATGGTGACAATGTTGATAAGTATGTGGTTGCTAATAATGAAGGACATGAGGTGGTGTTGGAGAAGATTGTGGAAACTTCAGAGCTTGTGGTAGATAAACTCAAAACCTTGGAGTCTGAACAACTTGTGAAGGCTACTGAGATGATGAGTGGGGCTTTAAAAATCTTAGGGGATTCTGCTATTGAAGCTGCTGCTGAGAATTCTGTTGCTCCAGAATCTGCTGCTCCAAGTATTGTTGACCAATCTATGGTTAGTGAAAATGTTCATGGTTCTGTTGCTGAGAACTCTGCTGCTCAAGAGACTGATGCTCAAGAAACTATTGTTGATCCTGCTGCTAGTGCAAAAGTTGACTCTGCAGATGCACAGGGATCTGCTGGTGGTTCTAGTGACAAAGCTGCTGCTGAGGCTATGGTGATGCTTAGTGAAAAAGCATCAGCAGCACAATCAGAACAACAATCTCAACAACTACAACCACCTCCTCAATCACAACAACAACCATCTCAACAATCTGCTGAACAACAACAGCCAACACCTATTCCTACACCTCAACCAAAGACACTCCCTTTGGAAGTTCAGAAGGTCAAACCACCTACCAAAAGAGTGACTATCAGAGAACCTACCATTCCAAAGAAGAAGACTATCCCAGTTGCAGCTGCATCAGATAAAGACAAAGGTAAAATGGTTGATCTAGAACCTGAGATGGATTCAAGTAATGAAGAAATATTAACCCACATACCTTATCAGTGTTGGCCCAAAGATAAGCAAGTGAAATACAATGAAGATGCTGCAAGGAAGTTTCAAGAAAATGAATACTTGATTGAACAAGAAAGACTTCAAGCTGAGAAGGAAGAAAAGGATAGGAAAGCATATGAGGAATGGGAGGCTACAAAGATTCAGATGGATGCAGAGATTGAACTCTCCAAGTTAGTAAAAATTGAAGAACAAGAAGTTCCTGAATTTGATGTTAGAGCTTGGATGAAGATGGTTACAGCAAAGAAAAGAAAGGAAGTTGCTGCTGCAAGAAAGAAAAAGAAGATTCTCAGGGGACCAACACCTCTTCAGCAAAGAAAAAGCCAAGAGCAATATCTGAGACATGTAAAAGCTTGGAAACTTAATCAACTCAGAAATTTCTCTGACTCTGATATCTTCACAATGTATCAAAAGGCTAGAACAGAAACTGAAGGATTCATTGCTATTGGGTTAAAAGAAGATGAAGAACAAATTGCTGAAATGAATAGAAAGATAAGAGGTGATAAGAAGACAAATGAGCCTGAGAAGATCAAAGAGGCTGAGAATGTTGAAAAGTCTAAAGTTGCAGAGCAGGTGAATGAAAGTATAGCAGAGACTAAGCCTACTCCTACCTATGAAAGCAAGAAAAGAGGAACTTTTAAGAAAACTTTTGCTAGGAAAAAGAGGAAGGTTGGTCTTGCTGGCAGTTCAGAAGTAGAGAAAGAGAATGAAAAAGAAGCTACAGAGGAGATAACACAAGCTGAGCAAGAAAGGTTGATGGCTCTCACCATATTGGCTACACGTGAAGAACCACAAATTTCAAATGCAGTCCCTTTGGCAGCTAAACATCCAATCATCTCTTACACATTCAGAGTTAGAGATGGAAGTGAAGGATATTGGGAGTTTAAGAGAACTAATGGTGTGTATTATGGGTTTATTAGATTCTCTCAAATGCTAAACTTCATGGATAGGGATGATGTGTGTGATGTATGGAGACTGTACAAAGAAAAATTTGGAGCTACACAACCAGAAACGATCATGAAAACATAATCTATCATAACCTGAAGATAATGTTTGAACCTCATGTTACTGATAGAGAATGGATGGAAATGAGAGACAAAAGGGTAAATAGATGGTATTTATATCAATCTTGTGGAGTTTATGAAGTATCAGCTGGAGGTGTTATTGTGTTTCTTTTGGTAGAAAAAGATTATCCTGGTTTGAATAACAATAGGATGATAATCTCTCAAAGGGTGCAGAATGGATTCTTAAAGCTTCAAAGACATTTTAAGTCAGATGATGTAGCTTGTAAGTTGCTGCAGAAGTATGAGCAGATTCTAAATTCAATGAAGTAGGTGTTTGGAAGCATCCTCCTGGTGTTTATTTGTGCTCAAGAGAAACTTGATGATTTGGGAGGCAAATATCAAGTTTAGGGGAGGATTGTTGGGTTTTAGGATTCTATTTCTATGAAATTGTCTAAGTGTAAATCTGCTGCTAATATACTGAATCTGCTGCTAGTGTAAACAATCTGCTGCTAAGCTGGAAAGAGCTGCTGGAAGAATTACAAGACTCTGCTGCTCAGAGATATGAATGATAACGTGTCTTGTAATTATAGTAAAGATTGTGTAAATATTCTATGTGTTTAGAATATCTTTGTTTGTGTAAGAAGTTATTGTAAAACCGTGTAGGGTTCCTTGTCTATAAAAGGAGATCCCTAGGGTTAGAATTATGTACGTATCTATGTTAAGTCGAATCACTTCAAGGTTGTAAACCCTAGCATTGTTAGAGTGCTCATATTTAATATATTGAAGTGTTAAAGTGTGAAAAACTTTGTTCGTGTGTTCATCTTAAGTTAAACAGTATATTTCGCATATTGTTTTAAGTTTATTACAATTAAAGTCAGCTTCTATATAAGATCTACTGCTCAACTGGGATCAACAACCACTAGTGATAGTCTCATACTCATTCTCTAACTTGAAAATTTCTCATTCCTACATTTGACTAGAAACGGTTTACATCGGTGAACTTTATCTCCCGTTAGGATTCCATTTTGAACAAGTGGTAATTAGGATCTTCCTTAGAAAACCTAGATTGCTTGCATCCCACATATGTGTTTCAAAATGATAGCATGTTCTCGTAAGATATGATTAGATGTCTTCATGATCTTATATGCTAAATGATTATCATGTTTTGCATGATGTTTGCATTTATTCCTTATGTGCATTTTACATGATTTGCTTGTAAATTTTGCACCCACACTATATCCTTTTAACACATTAGGAATTAGGTATGCCTATCACGATGAACCCTTAGAAGTCATATAGCCATACACTAGTGTCAAAACCTATAAGTTAAGGTAGTTGTGAAGTTGTCCTAATTCCTTGGTCATCACTTCGCCTTCTTCCAAGTAATACACCCTTTTGTCATAGGAAGGTTAGATACAAACCTAGTAGAACTCGGAGTAGGTTTGACAACTTAAATATTTCATCTGAAATATTCAAGTAAGTTTAACTTGCGATCGCAATTGTTAAAAGTCGTATCCGAAACATCTTATTCAAAGCCTTTTGACAACATATGTTAAAACGCTCATCCAAATGCCCAAAGCTAACATCAACCTTTGGATGACAAAGGACTCATGAGTTACTACATAAGTGATTAGTAGTTCATTTCATCCTCGTGTGAATATACACTTCTTAAGACCAAGTATATTCATTTTCGCTAGTTCTTCCTATCCCCATAAGTTTGTCATCGTGTTTTGTCTTCAAGCTCACCTCATAGATAATGAGGATTGAACTTATCCATTAGATTTAGGATAGAAAACAAACCATCACCCTATCCCGTCAAGAGTATGTTGATAATCTCTCTTTTCCAAAACTCATCTTATGACTATCTAAATATTTCATTGGAAATATTAAAGCCATCTCGAATTGTCAAATAATCTCATGTCAAATCCCGTTGAATTTATCCCTCTATCTCACCAAGAGTATGTTGATACTCTTTTTCTTTCGAATCGTGTCTTATGACTATTTTAATATTTCATCGGAAATATTGAGGTTATCATTTATGTTTCGTCTAATGTCTATTTAAATATTTCACTGGAAATATTATAGTCATCTATTGTGTCTCATTTCATGACTATCTAAATATTTCACTGGAAATATTGAAGTCATATCTTGTGTCTCGTCTCATGACTTTTTAAATATTTCACTGGAAATATTAAGTCATCCTACACATCGCTTTAATGACTACCTATATATTTCCTCGGAAATATAAAAGTCATCTCTTCTCGTCTAGTACTATCGTTCATCTCGTAAAAAGAATTTATTAGGTATAAATTCTCTCCTCGTGTCGAAAAGTCTCACTAATCTATCTTCTGATTCCTCAGCCTTTTCCCTCTCACTTCCGCATGGTACTAAACACATCATATGTTTAGTTACTTCCGTATCCATTATCTTCTCAACTTATCTACACTTTTCAACTTTCGTTTTACACTACCAATGCTTCCGCATCCCACTCATCTTCCTCACACCTCAAGCCAAGAACTGCTAGGATAAGTTGAGATAACCCTTCTTCATCAACATAGATAACCCCACTAGAACCTTATCACTAACCTCACAACCTTGAAGATTTTATCTTCTTAACCCTTAGGATATCTCCACGTCATCACATGCCTCATCATATGAATGTTCTATGAATATTCACATTAATTGAGAAGAGCTACGTGACTTCAAAAGGTGAAGTTTATTGTATGCTATCTACCACTTGCCATGACGTTACTAAGCTCATCGATTCCGTCAACGTTTATTTTCCTCTTTAGTTTTATTTTACATCTTGTCCGGATGGTCATAGATTAAGGGGGAGCAAAAACATACTCATATAGTCTTTCAACAAACAATCTCAAGAACACACAAATGTGGTTCTTATTCCCTAGAAACTTCCCTTTAGCTGCCCAGAACTAGGCTGCATAGGAAAATTCGTGACTTCCAGGTCATGGTAAGGTTAAATAGGCCACGGTAGCGTTAAATTTAACGGTACTGTGTGGTATTTAGTGGTACCGTACCCCTGTTTGACGAATTTTCACTGTTTCCTTTATATCCCTGCATCCCTAACCTCAAACCTGCAGAATTTTGCAAAATCACATACACCCTAAGATTCCTTCACTACATCATAGGACACTATCACCAAGCTTAATTCGAATCCCACAACTCTTGCCTAGTTAAGGCCTCACCATTGCAAGCTTATCTTGCATCTCATCTTCAAACCTCACATTAACATCATTCATCACCACACTTAACCCTTATAACTAAACTTCACTCTTGATACAGTTATTTGGTTTCAAAACCTTCAACCCTTATATCAATCCCACTCAAACCTTTTAGCTACACTTCACTCTTGATAGTGATAGTTAGTCTAAAAACCTTCAACCCATCGATCATTACACTCAAACCTTACAACTATTCCTCACTTTGGATAAGTGTTAGTTAGTTCAACAACCTNAGGAGTCCCTCATGTAGTTGCATTTAGGACCTATGTGTATATATAGTATTTTACATGCACAAAATAGAGCAATGTATAGACACAAAGTGTCATAACAATACCCGTACATATACAACATCTCATCTTCAAACCTCACATTAACATCATTCATCACCACACTTAACCCTTATAACTAAACTTCACTCTTGATACAGTTATTTGGTTTCAAAACCTTCAACCCTTATATCAATCCCACTCAAACCTTTTAGCTACACTTCACTCTTGATAGTGATAGTTAGTCTAAAAACCTTCAACCCATCGATCATTACACTCAAACCTTACAACTATTCCTCACTTTGGATAAGTGTTAGTTAGTTCAACAACCTTAAATCCTCACAACTACACGAAACCCTTCATGCACCAAATTATCCCTGACACATAACTAGGATCATCCAAACTAGAAATCTAGAACTTCGTTACCTCAACCCCGTTAGAGATATCCACCAACAATCTTGTTAGGATCACATGCACATTTTCTTTTTCTCTTTTGAAATATATCATGCATCTCATTGTTAGTGCAAACAATATATTAATCTAAACCATCTTTCCCCACCTTTCCTCAAAGGTCAAAATCAACACTTTCCCATCTTATGAAATCATTTCCATTCGCATCTAGGTGCATATCGTTCTCATTTTCATTTTTTTGTATATCTTCTATCGAGTCTACTTTATGGCATGACTTGTCATAATAGTAATCATTTAGAGTATGTCTTATCAACATACCATCCTTAACACCAATCATCTTAGGTAGATGACTATGTCATTCAAAAGGTTTGTTAGAACTCGCTTTCCCAATGACAACTTGGAAGAAGTCATTTTGTGTGTCCGTCAACGAACGAATCTCGTTCTTGTTAGTGTGATTTATTGAAAAATTACACATTAGGTTGTTGATCAGGTTGTGACACTCAAGTGTCTTTGAATTGCAATATGCATTCATCTTTTTGTGTCGCCCAACTTTCTTGGGCTTTCTTTTTAGGTCTTTATCCTTTGGCACACTTTTAGGTTGTGTCACTCATTGCTTTTAGGAAGCTACTTAGTTTAACTCTTGCATATCTTGGTATGTACTTTTTAATGATTGCTTCTATCCTTTTATATATTATGTTGCACGAAGCTAACCCTTGATGTAGGAAATGCCTTTGTAAGAATTTGATCCATGGATCCACTAGATACTAAAGTTAATAAACAAGGGGACTGAATGACCATAGGGGAGTATTGAGCTAGGGGGAGCTCACAGGTACTTGAATACATAGCATGGAGTCGTCTTCACAAGTGGTGATAGAAGACTTCACTGGGATGACGCAAGCTCGCCTTTCTGGGGAGAAAGGATAGTAGTAAAATAAGGGGGAATAGGGAATGAATTCAAGGGAAAGAAACCTTTTTGCTTCGACAAAAGGGGGAGAAGGGAGTGTAAATGGGTAACTTTTACATTTTACTATGTATCACGGTTTACATATTTGTCATCATCAAAAAGGGGGAGATTGTTAGTACAAATATTACGATATTTAAACTTAACGGTTTCTTCGGTTTTAATGATGACAAAGATGTAACTTGTAATGCATAATGTAAAATACGCAAGTTACTTATTTACACAAATTATCAATGCATACTTACATCAACATCTCTCGACGTCTCAAGTATGCTTCAACAAAGTCGTAGATTTCCATCCTGACGTAAATCACTCAAGGTATGTACAAACAAATCTACGACTTGACTAATGATCAAAGGATTATAGTTTTCTCTAAACTTCACATTTTTAATGTGACAAAACTTTTTTTCAAAAATATATTTTACAAGTTATTTTTGAATTATAAAGAAATGTTTTATTTGGGAAAATCATTTCAAAAATTCCCAACAGCTATATTTTACGTAAACCAGCTCCAAACTCCCTCAAATAAACTTTCAACACTAAAAACAAAAATGGAAGCGTTTTTGTCTCAGACGGTACCACGGTACCACTAAATTTAGTGGTACCGTGTGACAATTAGTGGTGCCGTCCCCATGTAACGGTCAAATTTCTCTTTGCCTATAAATAGTGGACCATTTTACACTTCCTACTTGATTTTCACCGGCCACTTTTCTCTGGTTTAATCCCTTCTTAGTTAGATCACTTTCTTTGATCATTTAGAGAGTCTTAGTTTGTTTTAGAGTGATCCAATCATCCATTCAAGTGATCACCTTCATTCCTGTTCTAGTCCAGAAGAACACAAAGTATCAAGAAGATATAAAGTGTTAGAGTCATTGAGTAGTGCACTTGCATTACTAGTTGTAAGCTTGTTGTATCTTGAAACTTGTAGCTAGTGAGCTTGTGTGTTGATCAAGTGGATCAAGGGTAGATCGGGTAGATCGTGTAGATTGTGTTGATTGTGTGATTTGTGAAGATCGTGTAGATCTTGAGTAGATCGGGTAGATCAAGTGTAGATCTTGTGGATCTTGAAGCTTGTGTGATTTGTGAGGATCGGGTAGATCGTGGTAGATTGGTACTAGCTAAGATTAGTACTCGACATTTAGCTTAGTGTAAAAAAAAATGTAAGCGACGTTGTATGCTTTTCTCCGCCGAAAATGGAGCTGGCTCTCGAGTTGGGTACTCGGGGAGTGGAGTAGGGCGAAGAGGAGCTTCGTGACCGAACCACTATAAATCACCGTGTCCGGGTTTGCGTTTTCTTAACCTATCTCTTTACTTTTTATCTTTGCATTTATCATTTTATACTTGCATTGCTTTTGTGTTTGTGTGGCTTATTGCATATATTGTGTGATATTTCTGTGTGTCAATGTTTGTGTCATGGTAATATGCTTCACATATGAAAATCCACTATCACTAGTTGTAGCAAGACTTTTTGTTGAGACTTCTCATATTACATCAAACTTGATTGGTCATTTGATACAAAAGTTTTAAGTTTTTAATGAAAACGTATTCACCCCCCCCCCCCTCTACGGTTTCCACAAATTAAATAAGCATGTTGAATAAGTTGAAAAATTAATTTTATAGACACAAAAGTTAAGGGTTCTAATTCAAAACTTTTCTGGAATAAGTTAATAACATATGCGATTTAGTGCACCATTTTATTTTGGTGCATCACAGTTAAAAAATTAGTTATAACTACAATGCATCAATTTTTATAACTGAGATGCACACACAAAGAAAAGGTGTATCACAGTTATAAAATTTTGGCGGAAAAATTTTTGGCCCAAATTTTTTTTCTTTTTGTCCCCCATTTTTTTGGCGGGAATTTATTATTATTATTATTATTATTATTTTTTTTTTTATTTTTATTATTATTATTATTGGGGGGGGGGGGGGGGTATGTTTCCAAACTTACCCCTGAAGTTTGAGATGTTTCAAATTCAACCCTATAACTTTTTTTTCCCACTTTTTTTATCCAAATACATTTTTAACTAGAACCCGATATTAAAAAAACTTACGGTGAAAATTAAAAAAAAAAAAAAAAAAAGACTGTGATATTTAAAGTGATATTTAAATAACAATAGTATCATACTCCCTCCGTCTCATATTTATAGTCCACATTTCCTTTTCGGGTTGTCTCAAAATTAATTGTTCACTTTCCTTATTAAGTAAAAACAGAAAGTCTAGTGGAGGAATATTCCATATTATTGATGTTGAAAATTAAAATGCCCCACTTTTATTAACTTTGTGATTTTCTCTCTCATCGACAATAATTTAGGGACGGAGAAAGTAATACCTTTTAAACCATGAAAATGATTCTTGTTTGATTTGTTTCAAAAAGATACATGCCACGACTTCTTGAACATGTACATGAGTGTAATCATTTGTTTATAGAAATTTCAGCCAAAAAAGTTGAAAATACAGGGTTTGGAAGTTTATATGAATCATATTACACGAGGTTTGAAGTATATTAAAAGGTTAAACTATGTTTCCTTAGAAAAAGTTTAGAACCAATCTGGTCATACGCGGATGGATCTTTAGACCGAATTGTTAAAAATGAAACTGTTATCTTTTACTAAACTAGTTATAATACCCGTGCAGGCACGGGGTTTTTCCAGAAAAAATTTACATTATAAGTACTATCGTTTAAGAAACAGATACATTTATGTATATTTTAAAAAAGTTAGAGCATCAACATGTGCGAAAGTAGAAAATAGTTAAGCAGAAATTAAAATATAATCGTCGGCATCGCACCTGTATTGTATTTTGAGCCGTGTTCCTCATAATGTTATTGGGTCAAAGGTTCTTTGATCACATGGAGTTTACACATAAATCAAATTTATTTTAAAATTTTGTTTACTATATGGACATATAAGAATTTAACTGTGAAAATTGTGATATAAGTACAACTAATAAGGTATGCATGAGTTTTTTATATGTATTAATATCAATTAATATTTTGTAAAAATTTTATTGGATGAAAGTTTAACTTATTTTAGTTGTTGTTTTAACTTAATATTGATATCATGTTGTTTACAAAATATGCGAGTTTAGTAGCACGAATAATGAGCATTGATGAAGTTAAAATATATTCCGTAAGTTTTTTTAAAATGTTTTCCCGGATATCCATATATAAACTTAAATAATAATTACAGGAGTCGTATAAGTACAATCGCGTATATTTATTTTCATATCACTGTTAACTCGTACTTACCATTTGATATTTCTATTATGTTAATAATATTTAACTGTATTTAATATTCAAACCGTGTACGTATAATTAACTTATTATAAAGATAACATGAGTTCTTACTTATATTTAACGTACATATTAAAAAGATTATTAATAGTTGAAGTTAAAACTAATATTTATTTTAAAAGTATTTAACGTATATTTAACGTAATTCGTACAGTTTATAAAATTTGTAATTTAATGGATAGAAGTCTCAAACCAATATTATACTCATGTAATTGTAAACAAAGTTCATATTATAAAGGTAAGGGGGTATAAAGTGTAAGGGTTATTGTTTATTATCTAAAGTTATTAAAAAAATATGTAGACTTATATTTTACACTTAACTCCATATAATTATTTAAAATTCAACCACTAAAGTTTTATTTAATTACTCCTCTTTCTAATTTTTATTTTTAATAATTAGAACTATAATTTTATATGTTTTTTTCCTCAAATCAAATTCTCACCAAATTTATTAAAGTTTGACCAAAATCAATTCAATTTTGACTTTTTATTGGCCAATCATATTGCTCGATTTCTCCTACGTGGCAAAATAAAGCTCTTCTACTGGTCCAATTTTTTTTCTCATAAGATTGTTCTGTCAAAAAAACTCCGAAATGATGTAATTCTTTTATTATATAAAAGATATTTAAAATCATTTTTATCATTCATTAATTTGACACGTCCTTTGGTATATAAATGAAAATGTTATCTTTCCTACATATTAGAATCACATGATCAAGAAGCTTTATGGGTTGTGTGATCGCCTCCCAGGTTACATTCCTAAGGTGCAGAAGTTAAACTTGATTCAACTTCATGGCGTGATTGCGTAAGGGTATGACTGTCCACTAGCTATATGGAAATATGAGCAATGTGTATTAAGCCACACATATGGGAAAATGATTTGCAAACTGCCACATCTAGTAATGGTTTATGCTTTTTAATTTAAATATAGTATTTAATACTCTCTCCGTCTCATATTTATTGTTCATATTTCCTTTTATTGATGTCTCAAATTAATTGTCCGTTTTTTATTTTTAGTAAGAAAAAGAGAATGTAGTGGAGGAATATTCTATTTGAGTGGTTGAGAATTATAGTGGTCCCACTTTTATTAAACTTTGTAATTCTTGTCTCCTGACAATAATTTTGAGACGGAAGGAGTGCGAAACTAATTGCTCTTGGTAGTTGGCAGTTGAGGCTCGAGCGAGTTGAAGTGTAGCTTATTCAAGTAAGTTATTTTGCCTACTTAAGGGACCAACTAGCATATCACATTTACACACAAAAACCCGCCCCGACTAAGTTCTTCTTCCCCATGGCTTTTCTTGAGCACACACATATTCTCTCTATATTTTTCATTCTCATGTCATGTTTAATGTTTATATATGTACGTCGAAACCAAAAAGCCTTTATACCTACGAACTGGCCTGTTCTTGGTATGATACCGGGAATACTTGTAAATTCCCACCGAATGTTCGATTACGTGACTGAAGTCGTCATAGAGAATGGCGGTACCTTTAGGTGGAAAGGCCTTTGGTTTGCCAAAATGGACATACTCATTACTACTGAACCTTTAGATGTCCAACATGTGTTGTGCACAAACTTCAGAAATTATCCCAAAGGTGATAAGTTTTACAAGATCTTTGAATTATTTGGGGATGGAATCTTTAGTTCTGACGGTGAGTTATGGGAGGTTCACCGCAAAGTACTTACATCCTTATTAAATCACATGGAGTATAAAAGTCTTTTAGAAACAGTTATCTGGGACAAGGTGGAAAAAGGGCTTCTACCTGTTCTTGAGTCCTTTTCTAAACAAGGCTTAGAAGTGGATATGCAAGAAGTATTTGAAAGGTTCAATTTTGATACTACATGCAACATACTCTTAGATAACGATCCAGAAACCTTATCTGCTGATTTACCTTGCATCCCAGTTGTGAAGGCCTTCTCGCATGCGGAAGAAGCTATCTTGCATAGGCATGTAAGACCCTTAATCCTTTGGAAATTGCAACAACTTCTTGGAATAGGAAATGAAAAGAAGATGAGTGATGCTTTGAAAACTATAGATGATTTCATATACACGTTGTTAACAAAAAAACAAAGCGAGTACAACACCATGACTTGTGGACCAGAGAAATCGTTATTAGTATTACCAACTCTTCTTAGAGATGTCAAAGATCGATATTCCAGTTTTGGGGATCCTAACAAAGTTTTGAGAGACATACTGGTCAATTTTATAGCTGCCGGAAGAGATACTCTTAGCAGCGCTCTAATTTGGTTCTTAAATAACCTTGCACGAAACCCGGTTGTAGAAGATAAGATTCTAGAAGAGCTTTACACACATTTGGAAGCCAAAGTAGGTGAAAGATGGAATGCGAAAGAGTTAAGTAAGTTGAAATACCTTCATGGAGCTTTATGCGAATCCTTAAGGCTTTTCCCACCTGTTCCGATTAACCACAAATGTCCAATACAACCAGATATCCTTCCAAGCGGCCACCGAGTAGATAAACACACCCAAATTGCATTATCTTTTTATTCCATGGGAAGGATGAGATCAATATGGGGAGAAGACTGCATGGAATTTAAGCCCGAGAGGTGGATTTCTAAGAGCGGAACAATCAAATATGAGCCATCTTACAAGTTCACGACATTTAATAATGGGCCAAGAACTTGTGTGGGTAAAGACACGTCTTTCTCTCAGTTGAAGATAGTGTTAGCGACGATCATATACCGTTACCACATTGAGCTCGTGGAAGGTCATCCTGTGCTTCCAGCAGATTCTATGGTACTTCAAATGAAGCACGGTCTCAAGGTCAGATTGACTAAAAGAAGTGAAGTGAACTAAAATCTACTTATATAGGATTATTTTGGATTTGATGTGTTCTATTTGTGGTTAATAAACAAAGTGCATATATCATAATAAGGCTCTCTTATACATTAATATTGGCCATGTTTGTATGTAATAATAGGTAATATTGTAATGTATAACATCATGTATATTGTATTATTAAATGGAAATTTGTAACATCCCGACTTTTATAAGTTTTAATAATAGACTTTTATATTGCTATTAGAATATTAGAAAAGTCTTTCTGTTAGGTTTATTAGAAATAAGGCCTTCTAGCGCAAATAGTGAAAAAAAAAATGCAAAGTTAACTTTGAGGACATAAATTACTAAAGTACCATTGGGTTTTATAATTAAAAATATTCCATAAATCCCTCATAGTTCATGTGTTTATCTTTGAGGAAAAGGGAGGGAAACTAACATAGATCCCAATCATGAAGAAATCACTCTAATAATGATTTAGGATGGATTTGATGAGGATTATGCTAAATTCAATGTGTTACAAGTCCTCCTAACATATTTCCAATCAAGGTTCTCATAACATGTGCGCGGATCACTAGCTTGCATACTATGTTCAAGGAGAGTAACGGATTTTTAGCTTCATGTTACTAGATTTGACATGATGTTAGTTAGAACTTATGTGTAGTTCGGATATAGCTGAAAACAAATCATGTTTAGGATGCTCACAAGAAGTATCATTTGTCAAGTTTAGGGTCCCCAAAATATGCACCAAAAGTCATGTAGCGTGCCTAAGAAGTGCACGATATAGAACTCGCATTGAAACATCCTTCGTGGATGACCCGTGCTTATTATAGTTTTACATCTGATGCAGATGATTTATGTTTAGATCTAGCATGTCAAGTATATAAGATCAAGCATCCTTTGTGGATGATGACGTGTGATTTGCAACCTTGCAAAAGGTTTTACTTTTCAAGGGATCTTGAGAAGCTTGCAATCCCCACCAGGCAGTGTACCTGACCGATGTAGTACAGTGAGTGGCAAGTACCGGGGGATTGATCGTTCTCTAGGGGAAGTGTCGTTAGGATTGAAAGCTTAGTCACTAAGTCTAAAGGTGAGGGATGATTCTTTTTGTATTTTTATGTTTTTATGAAAGCAATTAAAAATCTCGGGTATTGGAAGAGTGTGCGGAATTAGTTACTAGTCAACTAACCCAAAGTTACTACTTATGCAATTAAAATTAAATAACAAGAAAAGTAAAAGTGGTGAACTCCTTATAATGAGAAAATGTGTTTACTTAGATTTCACTACTCCTTAGCTATCTCTTATTGATTAATTGATTTGTTACCATTGTTTGGATGAAGGGTTGCTTTCCTTAATACCAGTCGTGGGGGCGTGTACGTCCTTCCACAACTCTATTAGCTTCTATCTCTTCCTATGACGACACGTTTAGTATCCTATCATGGCCTCCTTAATAGTCACTTATGCATTAAAAACAACCAATAAAACCGTAGTACACATCCGATTACGTTTCTTAAGACGTTCAAGCTTGTTACCATATAGGAGATCAGCCAGTTTTCTTAAGCCTAAAGCGAAATCAATCACCCGACGCAATCAAACAAACCAACAATCAATAATTAATAGCTAGGTTTCATTAGATCTAAGCAAAAACTAAAAAACCTAAGCTAGCATGTTAATGTAAAGATAAGACAAACAATGAATCAAACAACACATAGACATATTGAATGATTAAAGGAAGAACTTGTATTCAATTGAACATGGAAGAAAAGAGGGCTTGAAACCCTAAAATTACTGTAAAAGTCGGACTAGGGTTTATCTCCAAAGTTGCACACCTAATGAATGAAAATTCCAAAACTATATATAGAGATTACAAGCTGACGGCGTCAGGTTATAAACCCTGACGCCGTCAGGCCGCCGCGATTAGGGTTCTCGGATCGCCTTCAAAAGCTTCTGATGCCGTCACTCTCTGATTGCTTCTGGGCCGTCTCGTGTATCATCAAAGCCAGACGGCCTCAACTTATTAACACCTAACGCCGTCAGCTGTTAACTTCACTTTGGTTTCTGGGTCGTCACGTGTAAAATCCACAATCATTCCACTATAAGGTGACGGCGTCAGCATGTAAAGCCTGACGCCGTCAGGTGTGATTTCCTGACTTTCTTGGCTTTTCTTGTTTTCTTCATACTTGAGCATAAAATCGTCCGAAAAGCTCCAAAATGCATCATTTTCCATAAATCACGTTTTAAGTATCTAAAATGAGAAAAGAAACGATTTGAGGTAATATTTGATCATAAAATCATCATTTAGGACTTAAATGACTAGGGCCGGCTGAAGGGGGTGCAGCCCGTGCAATGGCACAGGGCCCCCTTTTTCTTAGGGCCACCCAATTTCAGTTTGGTCCATTATTCTAGTTTATGTCTATATGAACTAAATAGCCCATCTTATATAATTTGCATTATTTTTTCGTTTGATAGGTGACGTCAAGACCACAAGGCCCACATATTTTAATAATCATTATGTATCCAATGACCACAATGTATAACCTTGAGTATATATTTTGTTAACAACAAGCTAGTTTGTTCAAAAAACATTAAAAAAAACAAACAAACTAGACTTTATTTACGTAAATTGTTCATTATTGGAATACAATCAATCGTAATATTATGAACATCGATATTTCCCGTATTACATGAAATTTACATAGTGGTTCGCCGGTAATTATGCTCAATTTTTTTATTTTTAATGGGCCTCTTATGGTTACGGCACAGGGCCACCTAAATTCACGAGACGGCCCTGTAAATGATTCCCTAAAAGCCTAACAAATATTTCCTTTTCAAATGACTCGAGTATAGATAGACCCAAGTATAGATAAGGACGATGACAAGTTAGAACCCAATAGGAGTACTTGTCGGTTATGGAAGTTCTCACTTATAGTAGAACTTCTAAGCATTGTCCAGTCAGAAGTACATGCTCATATTGCAAGTCATGTTTATGAATTCAGAATCAGAAATATATAATTATGCCATGCTTATAGATTCAGAATCACAAATTTATGATTATGACATGTTTATAGATTCAGAACAAGAATTATATACATCATGTTCTGAAGCAAGACGACTAAAATTCGTATCATTTACAGCGTATTGTATATTAATATGTTAATGTTTAGAATTGCAAGTATTATTTCATATTAGCTCCATTTACTCAGTAAGTTGCAAGGAATTACGGTTCTCACTTCATGTTCTGCGGGTTTGTAAGATGAGACCAAGCTATGTATTAAATGGGGCGTAATGGGTCAAAATGGTATAGCTCGCGGGTTAGGTAACGAGCTTCTTATTCCCATCATTTGTTAGTTTTGAATGCCTTCCCCAAGGTAAAAGACTTTTTATAACATGTTTTGTAGTCCATGATAAGTATGTTTATAGCTACAAGTTTTAAAGGGCCGTTTGGAATAAACCCCTTTTATGTAGAAACATACGTTTTCACTTACAAAACTCATGTACAATTATTATTTGTTTAATTATTAAGAATAATTCAGAATTTACATGTTACTAGAAATGGGTTAAGTTTAGAATTTAGTTTTTGCAATTTTATGTGTAACACATTAATATTATATCAAGCACCCTCAATTGTTCTTGAGAAATCTTAGATTCTAAACCTGTAAAAAAAATTACAGATACTCGTATGTTTTGGTTTCTTGAGTTGCATGGACATTTGTAACGGTTTTAGAATGATATATTACTCATGTTTATTGGATATAGATGTTGGTGTGTTCTAGGTTTTGGTTTCTAGAACTGCATGAATATTTGTAACGATTTTAGAATGATATGTTACTCATTATTATTAGATATAGATGTTGTGTTCACTATAGAATTAACATACGAAAAACATGTTTTGTTACAATACATGGTATACAGACACTCCGCGGCAACTCGTGTGTGAAAAACCTTGTTAAGTATGTATATGAAAATAGATTCTCAATTATAATTATGAATTAAATATAAAAAACAAGAAAATCATAATGCATAAATATTTAATTAAACCATATTGATCAAAAACAAATTTTCCCTACATCACTAAATCAAAATTGACATATGATAACAAACCAACTAGATAATCAACCTTAACTTATTTTAGTCAACGACTAAATCAATCAATATGCTGGAATCACATATCTCTAAATCCAAATTAAAATCATGTGCACAAATAAGGTAGACATGACAAGTACATATATAGCATATATATTTTATAACTTTTTTTTTTATTTTATTTTTATTTTTTTTACATTGTTTCTTATATATCATAATTTGATCTAATTAAAATTGACAATTGGTTTTATATAAACACAATAAACAAATATTAAACAACAATGAAACATATATTTGGCTTTACGTTTTGCAAAATAAAACTTCGTCAACACATTATAAACAATAATTAATGCAAGCTTCTTGTTTACTTTCATTATCATTCATACTAACTAGAATCTAACACAGTGTTTATCATCAACTTCTTGTAAAACATAAATTATTTCCATAACTACACTTGAACGATGGTTATAAAATCTCAAATATGTACTTGAAAGCTAAAGAGCAAATATAACCAAAACAATTTCAATAACTACTGAACGAAGGTTTAATGATTGTCGTACCTTTTGGAACAATCAAATCAATCAACATTAATTTTAATCAATCTACTTAATCGAAAATCAATTAAAAATTTAAATTCATTTAATCACATTTAAACTATATTAGTTTCATTTAAAAATTTTCAAATTAATAATTTTAGCTAAACTTTTTTGTTAAATCAAAAATACAAAATTCAAAAATCACCAACATAATTTCGGATCAAACAATGGCAAAATGTCAAGAACAATTTGAATATTGTCAAGGACACTTTTAAGAATAAATTACGGGTTAATTCGATTTATGCGATTTCAACAAAACAACAACACAAATCAATTAACCAACACATGACAATCACATATACTAACATGTTTAACCATAAAAAATTTTCCAAGCCACCCATGTGGGTCCATGAGCTCTCAGCCAAAATTGAAAACCCAAAACAATTCATGAAAAATCATTTTTCGACAAGTTAACAATCAAACATATTAGTAACAAACCAAATAAGCATGATTAACACATAACCTTCGCTCTTGATGCCACTAATGGAATTTTGAATGTCAAAACTAGTAGGTATTAAAATTTTCGTCCCATGTATATCAAGAATATCACATGATTCAATTCAAGTTGAAATTTATATATTTTATGATACGATAGTTTTAAGGATGATGAAAATTTTAGTTTAGAATAAATTTAAAAAATAACAAGTTGACTCATATAAAATTATAGATTATCCCAGTTATAAGTAAAAGAGTAAGCTGCAAAATACATCCCTCTTATAGGTAAGAAGACTAAAACAGCCCTCCATTAGACTTCCGTTAGCCGTTAACGAAAAAATATTAGTGTCGTTCGTCCTCAGGGATGTATGATGGTAAACGTTTGACTAATGAAGGATGTAAGGTGCCAACAGTTTCAGACAGTGATGTAAGGTCTCAAAAATTGTAAACCACAAGGATGTATTTTGCAGTTTACACTTTGTTTTAAACATACCATAGCGAATTTTGAAAATCGATTACATCAAGTTAAGAAAATTTAATTCTCCAGAAATACACCTTATAATCTTTTTTTGCACATATTTGAATTATTAACAATGTTTCTTATATTGATCCCACATAAATAAAAAATAGATTCTCAACTATAATTATGAATTAAATATATAAAACAAGAAAATCATAATGCATAAAAATTTAATTAAACCATATTGATCAAAAACAAATTTTCCCCACATCATTAGGGCATCCACTATGGTGGTTTATTAACAGGTTTATAAAATGTTGAAGAGGTTTAAGAACTTATAAACCATAGTGGGCATCCATTTCAAGCTTATGTGTCATGAAGAGGTTTAGGATATTAAACCTTTTCATAATTTAATGCCTTTGATTATGTGTGAAGTTTATATCACTTGAAAAGGTTTATAACATAGTGGGGATAGGTTTATAAAATAAAAAGGTTTATAATTTAATGTCATAATACAAATATAAACCTTTTAAAAGGTTTACCATAGTGGATGGCCTTAAATCGAAATTGACATATGATAAGAACCTAACTTATTTTAGTCAACAACTAAACCAATCATATGCTCGAATCGTAAATCTCTAAATCCAAATAAATATCAACAAGATATACAAGACAAGTACACATATCGCATATATATTTTATATCTTTTTTTACATTGAAGTACACATATCGCATATATATTTTATATCTTTTTTTTACATTGTTCCTTCTATATCATGATTTGATCTAATTAAAATTCATGATTGGTTTTATATAAACACAACAAACAAATATTAAACTACCATGAAACATATATTCGCTTTTAGATTTTACAAAACGAAACTTCCATCGACGCATCGTAAACAGTAATTAATGCAAGCTTTTTATTTACTTCAATTATCATTCATAATAACTAGAATCCAACTTACTGTTTATCAT
Source organism: Artemisia annua (assembly GCA_014162995.1). Classification (NCBI taxonomy): domain Eukaryota; kingdom Viridiplantae; phylum Streptophyta; class Magnoliopsida; order Asterales; family Asteraceae; genus Artemisia; species Artemisia annua. Next base: position 24,266 of record LBNU01002098.1, on the reverse strand, counting down.
CAACTTGTAAAATATAAATTATTTGCATAATTATTGAACGATGGTTGTAAAATCTGAAATATGGACGTGAAAGCTAAAGAGCAAATATGACCAAAACAATTTTAATATGATGTACCTTTTGGATTACTACTAACTCTAAAAGATACAAAGACTTTAAGATTACTACTAACTCTAAAAGATATGAACTTACATTCTATATTTAGCCATAACACTTTTGACTTTCTTAATTAATCAAATTTAATTACAAATCAATCAATAACTAATCAAATCAATCAAGATTAATTTTAATCAAGCTACTTAATCTAAAATCAATAAAAAAAATCAAATTCATTAAATCACATCTAAACCATATCAGTTTCATTTAAGATCTTCATACTAATAATTTTAATTAAACTTTCTAGTTAAATCGTTAACACAAAATTCAAAATTCACCAACATAATTTCGGATCAATTAACGGCAAAATGCCAAGAACATATTTGAATATTGTCAAGGAAAATTTCAAGAACAATTTATCATTTAATTCGATTTACGCGATTTCAACAAAAGCAACTACACAAATGAATTAACCAACATATGAAAATCACATATACTAACATGTTTAACCATAAATTGTTTTTTCAAGGCACTCATGTGGGTCCATGAGCTCTTTTCCAAAATTTAAGCCCAAAATAATTCACAGAAAATCGTTTTTCGACAATTTAACAATCGACCATATTAGTAACAAAGATAATAAGCATGCCTAACACATAACCTTGGCTCTTGATGCCATTAATTTAATTTTGCCTGTCAAGACTAGTAGGCATTAAAATTTTCGTCCCATGTATATCAACAATATCACATGATTCGACTCAAGATGCAATTTAAATTTTTAGCGAGAAATGATTTTCAGTTATAAATTATCATAGTTTTACAGATGAAAGCAATTTTAGTTTTGAATAGATTTAAGTAATAACAAGTTAACTAATATAAAATTGTTGATTATCCACGTGACGTTGTGGCGATACAATGGTGGTAGCTGGTATATTATGGAGGTATGAGATTGAAGTAGCCGACAATGGCTGATAGTCGTAACTTATTTAATAAAAAATATACTATAACGTATTTTAAAGTCACTTACATCATGTTAAAAAATTTAATTCTCTAAAAATAGACTTTATAAGTTTATTTTTACAATTATTTGAATTAATAACAATGTTTATTATATTTATCCCACATAGGCAAAAAAAAATAGATTTTCAATTATAATTATGAATTAAATATAAAAAAACAAGAAAATCATAATGCATAAATATTTAATTAAACCATATTGATCAAAAACAAATTTTCCGTACATAATTAAAAACAAATTGACATATGATAACTGACCAACTAGATAATCAACCTAAACTTATTTTAGTCAACAACGAAACCAATCAATATGCTCGAATCATACATCTCTAAATCTAAATTAATATCATGTGCGCAAACAAGATATACATGACAAGTGCACATATCGCATATATATTTTATATCTTTTTTTACATTGTTCCTTCTATATCATGATTTGATCTGATTAAAATTCACGATTGGTTTTATATAAACACAACAAACAAATATTAAAAAACCGTGAAACATATATTTGCTTTTAGGTTTTACAAAACAAAACTTCCATCGACGCATCATAAACAGTAATTAATGCAAGCTATATTATTTACTTAAATTATCATTCATAATAACTACAATCCAACTTTGTGCTTATCATCAAGTTCTAGTAAAAACTAAATTATTTTCATAAGTAGAGTTGAACGATGGTTATAAAATCTCAATTATATACGTGAAAGCTAAAGAGTAGATATAACCAAAAAAATTTAAATAACTATTGAACAAAGGTTTTATAGTTGACGTACCTTTTGGAATATTATGTTATTTGAAAGCCAAACCCCGATTAAGTATATAGTCTCTAAACTGTAGATCTATTTTCTTGATAAAGTTTCTGGGTTTAGAAATGGAAATCTATTTTTTTTAGCATTGATGAGTGTGTAAATACTCATCATTTTTGTCGTATCTGAACTGCCAAAACATCCAAAAACACCCAAATATGCATCAAAATACTAAAAATATCCCAGGGTTGTGTTTTATATGTTTTAGATGCAAAATATTTGAAAACAAATGAAAAACGAACAAAGGTTGCATAATTGGCAGTTTCAGTCCCTCAACTTTCAAAACTTGTCAAATCTAGTCCCTAAGCATTTATTTTGGAAGAAAAGTCAACCAAAGTCCTTTGAAAATCACAAGTTTTCATAATTAGTCCTTTTGTGAAAAATTTCAAAAGTTTACAAGTTTAGTCCCTGAACTTTGCAAAATTGTCAAAAATAGCCCCTAGGATTAAAATCTTTTGGAAATTAACAATTATGGTCCTTGTATTAGTGATCTTTAGCAAAATAGTCCTTGGATGAAAATTTTGGAAAATTTACATGTTTGGTCCCTGAAGTTTCACAAGTTGGCAGAATTAGTCCCTAGGTGTTCAAATATGGAAATTATCATTATGGTCCCTGTACTATTCATCCTTGGCAAGATTTACCCTGAAGATACATTGGATAAGTTGGCAAAACAGGTCCCTCAACTTTTCAGATTTTACACTTTTGGTCCTTGGGCTTACATTGCTACAAACTAAACGAATCCTTATTATTTTCATAAACCCAAACAAAACCAAGTCCAAAACAAACACAAACCCACAACATAAATCCCAACCCTTGGCCCATGTTCTCAGGCCCACACCATCCACAGCCCAACTCCCATTTTATTAATAAAACGGGGTCAAACCCCTAGTCAAACCTTTCCCCTTTCCCTCCCACCTTCACCACCACTTGCCATAGCCATCACCTCACCACCCCCACCATCATTGTCCCATCCCACTGCCCAAACCACTCACCACCACTCTCACCTAATAAGACAAACCTCATTAAATGCCACCACCCTCTCTTGCTATAAAAAACAGTCAAATTGCAATTACCATTTTTGCGCCAAAAACACGTGGAGGGTTGGGATTGCATTTCAGACATCCAATGGCTATCAAGAGTGATGGGAAATGATCAGAGAAGCATGAGAAACCCTAGAAGTGGCTATAAAAGAAGAAGGGATAAAGAGAGAAGACTGTGTAGTTTGTTAATGTAAAATTAGTGTCGAATAGTTAAGTTTTTAAATTCTAGTGTATTTCAAAACTTCTAAGTTGTAATTTCAGTGTTTTCAAGTGTATTTGGAACCTTTTTCATCAATCAATTTCAGTATTACTTGTTAAATTCAGTTTGTGCAATTTCAATTTCAAAAATTTCATATTAGTATAATGTTGTTGGTAGTTGTTATTCTGGACTAATTAAGAACACTTAGGCTCCTAAAAAGCTTCTAAAAGCTTTTAGAAACATTAAAATTCAGTCTATTATTAAAAACAAAAAAAATACAAAAATTCAGTGAAAAATCAAAAATTTGTTGAAGATGGTGATCACAGCTGGAGCAGGGTAAATTATAGATTGTGGAAAACTAGAAGGGGGGGTTGAATAGTTTTACGTCCGTTTTAAATTTATGAAAACAAGTTTGTTTTAAAAACTTCGATTCTAGTTTATGAACAACTATATATATAGCTAACTAACAAACTAGTATAATGTAAGTAAGTAAGTAATGAATGAGAAGAGTTAGAGAGATCAAACCACAACACAAGGATTTATAGTGGTTCGGCTACAAGGACACCTTCCTTGTTCCTACTCCACTCCCCGAGTCACCTACTCGAGAGTTTTCTTCACTATGTCAACAAACTCCTTTATGGCGGAGAAAACCTTACACAACGTCGCTTACACCGGCTTAACGACACAAAGCTAAATGTCGGGTCCTAATCGTAGCTAGAACCAATCTCACAACACAACACGACTTCTCTTCTTCTTCACAACACAACACAACTTCTTCTTCTTCACAACACAACACTACTTCTCCTTCTTCACAACACAACACTACTTCTTCACTACACTACTTATTACAAGCACAACACAACTATACAAGTAATGTACACAATATACAAAACTACACTACAATACTTCTTGGGCTTTGTTTGTTGAAGGAGTATTCTTCTTTTGCACTTTGGATGAGGATGAATGTGGAGGGATTGAATCACTTGAAACAAGGATTAGTAATCTAATGATCAAAGGGTTTTGGAAGATGTTTAGAGAGATTTGAGATCTGAAATTTTCGTGCAAAAGGTGAGGAAAAATACCAGATTTAAGGTGGTATTTATAGGGGAAAAATTCTGACAAAATCTGACACAGGGAGCGTGCCGGTCCCCTTAATTCATGGCCGGCCCCCTTAAAATTAAGGGGGCCGCCCCTTATAATTAAGGGGGCCGGCCTACTGTAACGGCCAGAATCTTTGTCTTTTGTGGGGAAAGTTTATTTGGTGAAAAACTTAACTGATTTTGGTTAAAAATTTGAATTCATATATTTAGTATGATTAAAACATTTTTCTTTATTACCAAAATTGTTTTTCAAAAATATATAATATTAAATAAACTTTGTATTAATTAATTAAATACCCCTTTGATCATGAGATGTATTAAGCACTTGTTTATTCATACCTTGAGTGATTAAGTTGGATATAATGATATAAACTAGCTTAATACTTGTTTACGTAGTAATCTTACGTTTAATGATTTTCCATTTTGTGATCATCAAAACGTAGAGATATCGAAAAATATAAATAACGTTTTTACGCATTATTTATGTCAACAATCTCCCCCTTTTTGATGATTACAAAATCTAAACTCATTAAGCGAAAAATTAGTATATATACAAGTATTAATATGAGTTTATATCACTTCTCCCCCTTTTTGTTAGCATCAAAAAGGTTTATCCCGATTAGCTTGGAGCTCCCCCTTGACGTATACTCCCCCTCGTTTTGAGGTCATAAAGGAATCGAGATATGGAATTCTTGCAAAAAATATTTAGTGGACAAGCAACACACATATATATAGCATGCAAGATAATAAACTCAAATAACCATAATCATTCATGAAAAAGAAAATTACATTCATCATAGCAAGATACAATTAAACCAAATAAAAGCCTCTAAGGCTTACAAACATCACATAGCTAGACCAAAAGCTCTACATGAATATCCTCCTAGAGCTTGCCCTCCCAAAATATTTGAAAATGATTTTATTTTTCAACCACCAAGCATGTTTAATGGAGTGGAATGGATGGTGAGCATGGAGATGGTGATGGTGGAGGAGTGTTTGTGGATGGTGGTGGTGGAGGTGTGGTTGTTGTTGGTGGTGGTGGAGTTGAGTTGGTGGTGGTTTGAAGTTGATGTAACATGTTTTCCATGTTGGAGAACATGTAGTGGATCTCATCTCTAAGCCCGAACACAATTGTTCGGTTGTGGATGCAACACAAGCAAGTGTCACCATGAGCTTCAAGTAAGCTCCATGGGACGGGGTTGTAGGTTGGTGGATTGTTGGGAGATGGTGAAAAGTGTGCATCAAGAGGTGTAAATGGTGACATCGAAAGTGTGATGTCAAGAGATGTAGGTTGTGGTGGTGGAACTCTTGGTGGTGGTGATAAGTGGTTGTTGATGTAGTCATTGATGGATGAAGTGGATGGTATGGAAGAGGTGGAGGCTCCATTTGTGGATGGTGTTTTGGAAGGTGCATTAGGTGCACTTGGAGATGAGCATTGAGGTGGTGGTGATGGAGTTGTGTTGTCTTCATGGGTGAGATCAATGAAGAGTTGTTTTGGTGGGATGATGACAAGTTTTTGTTTCTTGGCATTGTTTGAGTGGGTGGTTCTTGGTGAAGACATTGTGAAATGGATGAGGTTTGATGAAGGTTGAGGATGATGGAGTGTGGATTAAACATGCATGGGGATTATATAGTATGAAAACATGTTTAGAAGTGGAATTAATTTGAAAATAGAAGCTTGGATTCCAAAATCAGTTTAGTTTTAAAGGGAAATGATAGCTGAGACTACCAAAAGGAATCACAAGATGCAAAAGAAAACAGTGAATTTTACTGTTAGAGTGGCCGGCCCCCTTAATTAGTGGCCGGTCCCCTTAATTTTAAGGGGGCCGCCCCTTATGAATTAAGGGGGCCGCCCATCTGACGACCCAGAAATCAAAATTTTTGAAAAATTTTCTGGAAAAAACGTTTTATTCTGTTTTGTATTTGCAGCAAGCTCTATTTGGACATTCCATATTGATTTTGGTCTATTATAAAGCATACATGTTATATATATATATATAAATATAATCTAAGCATGCAAACTCATATATATTAAGATATAAATCATGCAACCATAATCATATACTAAGCATAATTAAGCAAGTTATCATCCTACATAATTAAACAAATATTCCAAGACAATAACAAGTTAATTCAAGTAGCACATAATAATCCATGACCAAATAATATCACATAGAAATTGTTCAACAAACATAGGCCAATCTTCATCATCTTCGTTTCTTCCCAAAGATCCCCTTCAACGTCTTCCCGATAGATTTGAAGCCACCTCTAACTTCTTCATGCAAACTTCTTTGTCGTCGAAGCACCTCGGTTGTTCGCTCATGAAGCATTTCTTCGGTTTGATGTCTAGGAGATGGAGTAGAATAGTCGGGATAGTTAAGCTCTTCAAGATTGTCAACGAACTCGGAGAAAGAAGGGGTACTAGCACCGGGGGTGTTTTCCTCATCATCGTCGTCATCTTGTCGAGAAGATGAGCCATGAAAGCTATGACGACGAGACTTACCCTTGTCACTTCGAGTTCGCCTTGTTTGCTTTAGAGCAAGAGGACGAAGAGTAGGATAGATAGACTCGTAGATGCTATCGTCAAGATCGGGGAAGCACTCGATAACATGACGATAGAGGCGAGTTAGAAACATCCCATATGGAAGGTTGGCTTTGGGAGTTCTACGAGCACAATCTATCCGTTTGATAAAGAAATAAGCCAAATTGTATTCCTTTTCAATAGCAATACAATACAACATGTGAGCAAGGCACGCCGGGAGATGGTCCCGATGTCCCCCGGTACCAAACGCATTCTCTCGAATGAGCTCGTCCCAACGCTTCATGTTGGGGGTTAGTTCCTTGAGGAGAATTTGAGTTGAAGAGATTTGGACATTTTTCGACTTGATTTTTCGGGTGGTAGTGTCACGCTCCACACCGAGGACTTGACGAATTTCGTCAGGATGAGGGATGTCGGAAAGATAAGGACCGGATGTAGGACGAGAGGGATGAAGAGATTCAAGGTCCCACTCTTTTATGAAAATGGCTTGACCTCGAAAAGGAATTTGAAGGATTTCACCGAATTGTTCGAGAGTCATGGTGATGAATTGATGTTGGATCATGAAGGAGATGGTTATGTAACCAAAATCATCGGTTTGAACCGTGACTTGGCTATAGAAGTCGACTATGAAACGAGGAACGATGGGTTCATTTATTTCGAAAAGGCAATTGAAATTTATGCTTCTAAACAAGCGATTTATGAAGTCGGATTCAGCATAAGCAAGATCTACTACACGTCCTTCATGAACATTTCGATCCTCAATTTGACGATATAAATGTCCAATGGAAGCAGATGTAGTAGGGAGTTGGGAGACTTTAGGAATGTAGTTTTTAGTTTGGGAAAGGTCTTCGGTAGTCG
>LBNU01002097.1:1625-15772 GCA_014162995.1 Artemisia annua | reverse complement strand
GAAGCCCAAAAGGTTAAGAAAGAAAGTAATCGAAAGCGTACGATGGATATCAGAGAAGGCTCCGTCTCCGAGGAGCATGAGGCACTACACGAACCTCACTCAGTACGAAAAGTGGAAATGGGGAAACAACTCCCCACCTCCCTCAGAGAAGGACTGGGAAAACTGCTCGAAGCCTATGGAGATGTGTTCTTAGGAGAATATTCAGACATAACAGGGGTTCCGAGGTTGCTTAGAGTTGGCGGCAGGCCTTTTAACACGGAACACAGACTCAATGAATCCAAACACATCAAACCGGATAAGCAGAAGCCCCATCAGGTGACACCTGCACGAAGCGCAGTAATTAAGGAAGAAGTGGACAAACTCACAGCGGCAGGAATACTCCGAAGGGTAGAAAACCCGAGGTGGGTTACTAATCCAATTGCAGCCCAACGGAGAAGTGGAGAATGGATGATACAGGTTAATTTCGAAGACATTAACAAAGCTTGTCAAAAAGAAAGCTATTTATCTGCAAAAGAACAACAATTATTGTCGGGAGTTTGTTGGGAATGTTTCCTTAGTACGAATATGTGATGCCATCAGATACAGATGGCGGAAGAAGACGAAGAAAAAACAGCCTTTCATGTAGGCAGAAGCTCCTACTGCTTCAAACGAATGCCCTCCGGTTTGCGGAATACCGAAGCCACCTACAATAGGCTGATTCGAAGGGTCTTCGAAAAACAGATAGGGAGGAACCTGAGAATTTGTGAAGGATACTTAGTCACGCAAAGCAAGACAAAAGAAGATCTCCTCCAGGATGTTGAAGAAACCCTCGCACAGCTAAGAAAGATCAACCTAAAGCTAAATCCCATGATGTGCTCTTTCGGCATTAAAAAGGAAGGATCAAACGAACGCCTGTTCGTGAAGCAAAGGATCCAGAACAGTCCAAACAATGAAGAAACCTCCCCAGAAATGCAAACCCGAAAAAGGCAAGGGAGGATTCAAAATCTAAAAGAAAAGTTGGAAACACTGAAGGCGTTTTTATCAAAGGGTGTCAACAGGTCTTCATCTGTTTACAAAGTCCGCAATGAAGTTATCAACAACATATCCTATCAATGGAACAAGGAAGCCGAAACATCCTTCCAAAGATGGAAGAATTGCATGGAGGCCGTGCCAACGGTTGTGCCCCCAACCAGAGGAGAAGTGTTGTCCTTACACATAGCAGCTTCCCCTGATGAAATCGGTGCAATGCTCTTCGCGGAGAGAAGACGCATGCAGATACCAATATATTTCGTTAGCAGGGCTCTACCAGACGTGGAACAAAGCTACGCAGCATCAGAAAAGCTAATTCTAGCTTTAGTTCATGCCACGAGACGTCTTCGAAGGTATTTCAAGGACCACCCCATCAGAGTACTCACAGATAAGCCATTCGAGAGGGCGTTTTTAAACCCTGATGGGACACGGAGAGTGGTCAAATGGGCTAAAGAATTGGAGGAATATGACATAGAATATGAAAAAAAACGATCCTTTCGAAGGACAAAGTAATGTACCAGCTGAAACATACGAATCGAGTATGTCCTCCAACAAAAGAATCTTCCAAGAGGAAAAACACCACATAGGTGATTCACAGACATGTTCGGTCCCACACAATCAGAAGAAAGAAGAACGTCTCGTATCCGGAACGGAGCAACAGGCTTCGACAAATTAACGAACCTTTTATACTCCGAATCACAAGCTTCATAGCAATAGCAAGCATAATAAACAAGGGAGTTTTCTAGAACATACTTCGAGGAAGAACATGTGGAACAAGTCCAAATCAAAAATAGCGAGGCTTACGCGTCAGCAACCCTCCTTCAGTATACGAATGACTTGCCATACCCTTCGTAAGTCCTACGTACAAGACTTGCAAATTTTTTCTTATTATGTATTAAACTCTTCTCTTTCGGGAAAAAAGCATTAATGGTAGGTGTCTTAGTGTTCATTTGTACAAATGATGTAATCCTCCCCTACCCACTTAATGATATCACATGTTTCCCTCGAATCTTTTGTTGCATCTAACAATGAAGATTTGTTCAGCCAAGTAATTACAAGTTCAATGTTCGAAGGATGGTACGAGATACTTATGTCTTGTATGCTATTAAAACATCCAACACAATTCACATTAACTTTCCTAAAAGGTCTTAGGGTATGCAAAGCCCTTCGCACTTAAAGGATGGAGACAGAGCGGGTCGCAACCCTCTGTCAGCAATTAAATTATACGATTGCTATTAAATCTTGGTTCAAAGTACACACAATAAGGCTCCTTGTTCTAAGCCTTAGGATGTATATTAACGTTTAATTAATAAACGATGAAGAGAAAAACATATAAGCCAAGATGGGAGCACGCCCATTGAATTTAACCATTCATAAAATGCAACATATACCTTACGCTGCTCAAAAGATGATAAGTATTGTCTAAGTGCAACATAAACGTAAATTGTTCAGGACATACGACCATAGCATACACAGGATAAACAAACATTGTCTTAAAGGGTACACGCCACCCTTGGAGCCAAATCACTGCAAACATTGCAGCCTTCACTTACCTGGAGACGTGGGGGTTTTTTGTTGAGCTAGAGATGCCTCGGGACTGGCCTTGTTGGGGGAAGATGCTTTCACCAAATCTGTCTTCGGAGAGGGTGGATGCACAGCAGAACCTTTTCCTGGTGATTGAGGCTTTTCAAAAATCACTTTTGAGGATGAGGGCTTCTCAGGAGTTGGTTTCATAGATGCAGGTTTCGCAAGGGCATCCTTCCTGCTCATAGACACTAGCTTCACCCTACGCGGCTTCTTTGATAGAAGCGTCTCAACGGAGGCCATTGGGTCTTTGGTAGCGTCAACAAGGAAGGGGTACTCTGCAGTTGAGAGAAGATTGCATGCATGATCATATTCTGCTTTGTGAGTAGCACGGTAATAAGCTACATCAGCCAATTCAACAGGCTTGCCAGTCGCAGCAATCTGCTCCAGCGTTGTGCATTTCCCATGATAGATGGTAGCATTGACAACATCACCTATCATTTTCCCCACCTCGTCGCTATGATACAACTCCATGGCTATGTAAGGAATGACCTTCGAGACAACAGCAGCCCTATCTTTTTTAAGTGCATTATACTTGCGCTTGCGGCCATTGAGATCTTCACGTAGCTTAATCTCCAGCTCACCCAACTTTGATCTCTCTTCCTCGAGACCCTCACATTTCGCCTCCAACTCAGCAATCTCCTCCTTGTACCCTACAATCTTTGCTTCCTCTTTTCGAAGTTTCTTACACTCTGCCTTGGCCTTGTTTAGATCCTTCTCCAAGTCTGCAATGTCAGTACGAAGGTCTTGAACAAGGGGATTTCGCTCAAGATCCTTCAAAGCCTCTTCACACTTGGTTTGAAGCTTCGCAAACTCTTGGTCCTTCTTCTTTTCTCTTGCTAAAATCTCATCCATCTTTTTCCTAGCAGAAGCAAGGGTCCGTACCACCTCCTTTGTTCGAGAATTGACATGATTATCCAGCATAATCTGCCTTGTATAACTCTTGTCGTGCAGATCACACAACTCCTCAATGGGCATGTTCGTCAAAACAGACCTCCAGCTTAGTGGAGTGATGTGCAAAGCAAGACGATGGCAGGCCCCAGCATCAGGAAGCTCTTTGGTATTGGGAAGACCTGTGCAATACACAATCAATTTGAAGGCATGTAAAAATATTATGGCTCGATTAATAGAACGTACACTTACCATGGATGTCTTCATCCAACGCTTCAGCAGCCTTAGTAGTAGTAATTTGACCTTTCTGCCTGGTGTACCTGGGGGGAGGCGTTGGTAGCACCAATTTCCTTTTAGGAGTGGCCTTCACTGCTTTGGCACTCGTACCCTTCCTATTTCGAACCCTGTCAGCAATGCCAAACGATGAGCCAATGATGGTCACCTGGTCATCCTTTGAGAGAGGGTCATCGGATTTAGCAACATTCTCCACCAACTGTGCAGTCTCCTCTGCGGTCACTGGCTTTGATTCACTCACAGCCTTGGAAGGCTGAATAGAAGCTATAGGCTCTGCCATTTGAGCATCCCCTCTTGATTATTAACTGAAACGGAGGGTGAGCCAACCTCATAGCTGACTTCATCAGGGTTCTTTGGAAGAAAGATCGCCTCTCTGGCACCATCAGCAACAACAAAGTTTCGGAACGACATTTCTGCAAAACGAAAGAAAGAAGATAAATATCATCAGATAAGTTGTTTAAATTTATTTAAATAAGAGTGTACATACTTTTTCCATCACAAAATATTTCAGGCTTCAGGGGGAACCCTCCCAATGGTCAACAATACCAGCCATGTAAAGAATGGGCTTGGGGAATTACTGAACATTCACTGGATGGCGAACAAGATGCTGGTACAACGGATTCCTCCAAACAGTATAAGGCAACTCATCGTTTAAACGTTTTTTGTCAAACCTGTATGCTTCGTTCACTAAAGCAGGGTACTCCGGAGGTATTATTGTATTTTGAATGTAAAAGAAGCTACCCTTCCAATCCGTAATGTTTGTGAAAGGCTTTAACAATATGGTTGGAACATCAGGGTCACCTCTTTTTCCAAAGTTAACCAATTCCCACCCAGGTACAGATTCGTAAAACCCCTAAGCACTGTCAGTGTAGGCTCATATCCGTAGGCTTTACACATCACAATGAACGTTGTAAGCTTAGCCAGGCCAAATGGGTTGAACCTAGAGATGTGTACTTGGTAGTATTGCATAAACTCTAAAATCAAAGGGTGGATTGGTATTCTAAAGTCTGACAACTTAAACGCATGGGTGTACAGACCTACATATCCCTCAGGAGCATCAAATATAGTTTGATTTTTACTAGGGAGCATTATCTTAAACTCTTTTGGAATAGGATAATCCTCAAGAAAGGCACGTAATTCCTCTTTTGATAAGGTACATTTTTGTTCTTTAATTACAAACTTGTTATTTTTGGCCATATTGATTAACGAAGAATACTACTTCTACGATGAAATATAGTTTAATTAAGAAGATATTTACCTTTTTCTTGCGAGGGTTAATGACAAATGATACTGTGTGTTTTGATTGCACGTAGATGAAATTTTGGGGCGAAGTGAAAAGTAAAATTAGGGTTTGGATAATGTGAATTTATACCACTTTTTATTTTGTTCCTCACCGTACACGTGTCCCTCCCGTTATAATCTATTCGGATTTCAAATTGGGTTTAAATTTTGAAAGGATGTATGGGATTACCGAGATTTGGGCAAGTGGGGATATAATGCAAAGTAGATAGAGGGTATTTAAGTGCATTTAATGCGTCATTTGCGATGCATATTTCTTTTGCAGGGTCCTCCGAACTAACACGATTAGTTTACTTGATAGTAGAGTTGAAAGCCACATATTCTTGTGCGCATACCTAACTTTCAACTGGGGGGCTTGATGATGTACCCTCCGATTAGCTTGAAGGAACCCCCTTCGAGTCTGATCGAAACCTACATAATCGAAGGCTCAGGCTAGCCTCCTAAAGCTTTCTNCTAACACGATTAGTTTACTTGATAGTAGAGTTGAAAGCCACATATTCTTGTGCGCATACCTAACTTTCAACTGGGGGGCTTGATGATGTACCCTCCGATTAGCTTGAAGGAACCCCCTTCGAGTCTGATCGAAACCTACATAATCGAAGGCTCAGGCTAGCCTCCTAAAGCTTTCTTTGGCGTAAAACTAATCATCAATGATCTAGTTACCAAGTGGGAATTCGCCAATCGAAGGATTAAGCCCTTCGGGGTATCTCTCGATAAGTTTTAATGACGGAACGATGCCAAGTCCAAATATTGGTGAGACCAAGTCTTACCCACGTCTCCTCTTTCTCTTTAGCTCCCCCGCTAAACCAGGAGGAGTGGGACACTAAACCCGAGTGGTTACCATAAATCATGGGACGCCCCCATGATCTCTCTCAAACGTGTGACCACTCTCCAGGACCGTTTTCTTCACCTATAAATAGTCCTGAACGATGACAAATCTGGTATGCAATCTCTCTCACCTTACTTTACTACATTTACACTTAAACTCTCATACCGATCACTTATTCACACGTCGGAGGTGGTTCGCAGGGTCCAACCCCTGCGCAATCACTTAACGTAGTGTTTTAGTATTTCTTATTTCAGGTTATCTTCAAGCTTGGCGTAATCACAACACCCCTCATTTCCTTTGATCCCCATCGAAGGCCTGGTAGTGCAAATTATTGTACAATCACTATCTTTCCCCTAGTTAGAGAAGCTTCCCCTAACTATCGCTATATGCAAGTATATGATAGTCATATACAAACATATTCCCATCCTTTCCTCTTTATTTCTTTAGATTACTATGATTCCTGAAATAGTTTCCCTCTTAGTAAAACCCGAATTTCACTCCTTAGGATTCCCGTATTTGGAGTTAGATATAATTTTAGGATATCTTTATAAAACATAATCCTAAGTATAGAATACCTTGAATCATTAAGATAAACTACCTCTAAAGGAATTATTAAGGAAATAGGAAATAAGAAAAAATTTGAGGTTAGATACCAAACTAAGGGAAGAAACCCCTATAGGATTTAGCCTAAGATAAGAACCTTACTTGATATCGAGGATATTAGGATAAACTAGATATAAGAAAACCTTTAGGTACGATCTAGTAAATCTTAAATTCCATTAGGATACTATCTTTCAAGTATCCTATACTCTTACACTTCCGTTTAATCTCATTCTCCCGCTCTTTTTCCCACTCTCCTATTTCAAATCTTACTCTCCCGCCTTCCTACTCTACCGTTTAATGCTACTCTTCCGTTTAATCCCAATCCTTCGTTATCTTCCACTCCTTCATACTTTCCTATTTCATCCCTTGCCTTTCCTCCTTCCTCCCCACTCCTTCCTATTTTTTTATCCATCCTCCCCACTTCCTTTCATCCTTTCGTTCCTCCGTCATTTTTCACTCTATTTTTCCTACCCTATATTCTCTCCCTACCTCATCCTACAATGTTCTAAAAGTTAGAACTTGTATTTCTCGTCATATCACAAGATTCTATTCGTTAGATCTTGTAAGAATATCTATACCAAACTTTAATCCTCATTATGTTCGACTATGATATTATACTATCTCGCCTTGCAAAAGTCGCAAGAATGAGATGGTTAACGTCCGTCACTCTAAGCCATAACATGGAAGGCTANCTCATCCTACAATGTTCTAAAAGTTAGAACTTGTATTTCTCGTCATATCACAAGATTCTATTCGTTAGATCTTGTAAGAATATCTATACCAAACTTTAATCCTCATTATGTTCGACTATGATATTATACTATCTCGCCTTGCAAAAGTCGCAAGAATGAGATGGTTAACGTCCGTCACTCTAAGCCATAACATGGAAGGCTACCAGGTGACTAGTTGCTAAACAGGGAGACTGTAGAACTGGTCACCATGGCTTGAACTTGTTTCCACCATGGCTTGAACTTGTCTTCACCATGGCTTGAACTTTTTTTCACCATGGCTTGAACTTTTCCCCACCATGGCTTGAACTTGTCTCCACCGTGGCTAGAACTTGTCTCCACCGTGGCTTGAACTTGTTTCCACCATGACTGGAACTTGTCTCTAAAATATTCTTGGACCACATTTCCTTAAGTGTGGACTACTTTTTTTTTTCCATTTTCCGCCGATACTACTTAAGGATGATTTATGATGACTATTCTATTAAAACGAATTAGGACGCTCTTTCATTTTAAGAAGAAAGTCATAAATCGAATGGATCATGAATTTATAAGCTCTTGCTTACAAGAATTGGGACGCCTCTACTTGTAAGTAACAAGATATAAATAGATGAGTCCAAGTATCTGGCACATGTACAAACATTTCCTACACTGTTTGTACAACTCCTTTCCTTCCTCTTATCTTTCTCGACTTATTCTTTCCCCTACTCCTACGTTCATCTAAATCTCGGGACGAGATTTATTCTAAGGGGGTAAGACTATAACAACCCACAAAATCTCGTCACTATCATTCCGATTACAAATACCTATAGTAGGTATTTCACAGGTAAATTTTTGCTTTTTATATGCATTCACTACTTGCATGACTATCTAGACCTACTCACGTATCCACACAAGCCAAATAACTCTACACTCACATCCTATAAACTCCTAGTATGTCAAGCATAAGATCACAACAACACCACAATAAGTAATCTATCAATCTAACACACTAAACTCATCACAAAACTCTAATGAACCCTAATTAATCCCTAATTAGGCCTATGTGTCTACTAAACCCTAAATGCTTATCTAAACTAGTTTGAAAGTATCCAAGGCTTATATATGAGTTCTCATAGGTACAATAGGTTATATTAGTACCCTTAGACTCTAGTAAAACCCTTTACAGCTTAGGTACAAGTCCCTTAAGCACAAAACCATAACTAGGTTATAACTTCCCGGAAACTAGGTTAAACCTTCCTAAATCTTCCCCATAACCTACCACCACTTAGTATAAGCTTCTTAGGACTTAGGATTAGTCACTAAACACTCATAGTACCCTAACCTAGGCACTAAACCCTAAGTATAAACCCTAAGCTAGTTCAAGTCCTAAACTAATCCTAAACCTAGATTTTACCTGCTATAAGCTACCAAGCACCCTAGTACCACCCCTAGCACACACCCTAGCAGCTTAGTCACCACCTTATACATAACCTAGCACCCTAGCACCCACCTCCATCACCTACTTGTCACCACCTTGACCAAACCGCCTCTACGGCTTCATCCCCTCCACATGAATCCTAACCGCCATTGTAGCCTAGCCATGTCACCCTTATAGCTTCCATTAGTCACATACTAGCTGTAGCTAGTCACCCCTTCTCCTCTTGACACCACGACACACCTTTGCTTGATCTCCAAGGATTACGAGCCTATATAAACCCACGACCCTCTCCATTTCCAAAACACACCACCACTTCTCTTCACCTCATATATTATGTAGTTAGTAGTAGTTTAGGAGCCTTAGAAACCTTAAGAGTCGAGCCTTAGGCTTTGCATGCTTGTCAAGTTCCATTTTGACCTAGAAAACCCTAGGAGCCCTCGTTCCTCTACTCCTGGTCACGTAAGCCTTCTATACTTGTTATACTAGTTTCATTACAGTCCTAGGATAGTATTAGGTTACATTAGAACACATAGGAACCCTTGATTGAGCCGTGGTCATAATCATTTGCTAGTTATCTTTTTAAAACCTTAAAGATGGACTAAACCCTAATTATATGCTATAATCCCTTATGTTAAGCTATAAGCTAGTTTAAGTAATTTAGATAAGCTAATATTAGTTAACCATAAGCTAGTAAACCTTTTTGTTTCATAAAAATATGAATTGCATGAAATTAGGACTAGTTTTGCAAAGTTTTCCATGCATATGTGGATATAGGGTAACTTTCTGAAAATATTAAGTTTAACGACTATTTTTGACATTTCTTAGAAGTTATAAGTATAAGGACCCTTTTTGTAAAGTTATATAACCTTAGGATAAAAAGTTAAATAATTATAAACTAATAAGGACTAGTTTTGCAAAGGTTATAAAGTTAAGGGTCTAAGTGGTAAATATTGAAAACTTTTAAGTCCAAGGGTCATTTCTACCATTTTTCAAAAAATATAGAAGTATAGGGACTAATTGGGTCAAGTTTAGATAGTTATAAATATAAATAATATAAGTATTATAAGTCTAGGGTAGATTTTGTAAATATATTAAACTATAAGGGTATAAAGATAAAGTATTTAAAGTTAGAAGCATAACACAATACTAGGGAGCTTCATGTGAGGAGTATCATGTGGATATTTCATTTTGACGAGTTTGCTGGGTTTACGATTTAAAGTGCCCTGGCTCCTCAAACGATTATTGCATATACTTCTGAATTATGATGGCCCGAACGGTGTTTTGTTATAACTAAACTCTAAATAAATACATGACTCAATAGTAAGGAGCTTCATGTGAGGAGTATTAACTTCTGATTTATGATGGCCCGAACGGTATTATGTTGATAACATAATATAATAGTAGGGAGCTTCATGTGAGGAGTCTTATACCTCTGAATTGTGATGGCTTGAACGGTGTTATATTTTAACTAAAACTCTAAAAACCCTAAGAATGATTACTTAAGAAACTTGAACAAAACAACTAGAGCTTGACATACATCCACACCTACAATACCACCAGGATACGTAAGTAAGGCAATCTAGTTTCCGAGTCACTTTTTACATCAATAAGATTTCCTTAAAGCTCAGGTGATTTTTCATAGCCTCACTCTTTCTAAATGCTTTACAAACCCTGTGAGGGGGATACATGCTATTTGCTTTAAACCGAATACAAGTCTTTTTATTTGGTTGTTCACGAGTAAACTATCTGCCACCACTACATAACTAAAATTCATGAATCTAATCATTTCGGATATTTTACCCAAGTGAACGCGAATATAGTTGATAGATCTATTGGAGTTTGACAACTCCCGTTGATACTACCTCTCACTGTAGGGTATCAATAGGTACTATATTTGAACCCTCTCTGAAGGATTAACTTTGGCAAAGTTATCCTTCCCGTCCCCTCATGGTTGGTCTACAGACCCCATGACCCGGACTGTTAACGTGTGGTTCATGAGCTTAGTGCAACATACCCCACTCTTGATAAATGTGCATGCATCAAAATTATCACACACACTACATTTTCCTTGAAAGGTGTAACAACTGAACCCTGTGGCACTTGTATTCACTAATACATAAACCTATGACTCTCATTCAACACCTAGTGTTGACTCTTTAAGCATGTATCCTAGGTATATCACTACTATGGAGTTATGGCAGGAGGAGGCACTGAACTTGGAGGACTTTCAAACTAGTTATCATTCAAACATAACATTTCACTTAGACTTTGGGACATCATCAATAGTAAAAGTATATCTTTTACTATAAAAACTCTGTTGGGAATTTTGGAAGTTCCTGCTGATAGAGATCTGCTGACAGGTTCCTGCTGAAGCTATAGATGGTTTCTGCTGACATAGTGTTCCGGCTGATATTATATTTCTACGGATATAATTATTTTGTATTAGTTGGTTAGGATATGCATAAGTTATTTTAAGTAGTGATATGCATTAATGTTTTATTTATTGTCGAATTAGGGTTTCTTATCTATAAAAGAAACACACGGCCTATGTTTATTTTGTACTTTTTACTCTTCAAAAACAAAACACCTTTAGTGTGTGTGATATAGATCCATAGAGGATCATTATATTATTAGTGAAGAACCTTGTTCATAACTTTGATTGTGTTCTTATTATTCCGCTGTACATGATCAATCATTGTTATCCTAGATCGAGCTTAAACGATTCTCTACAAGTGGTTATCAGAGCCATGAAAGCAAATTCTTCAGCATCACCTATAGTACAAGCTTCCTTTCTCATATCCTCGGATTCAGCCTTTCCACCGTACCTTGCTTTGATTGCATCCCATATCTCACTTGCATCATCCATATAACGAAAGTCTGCTACATGATCAAAAGGAATAGATTTAAGCAAAGTAGTCCTTGCCTTTGATTCCCTTTGTACAACAATGTGTTCAGCTGCAGTCGTTGGAGGAAGAATAAAGAGTTTTCCGTCGTGATCTCTTCCACACCTTTTCAAACTATTGCCATTTTGAATCACCTTCCAAACACTTATATCATTGTTCGTGATCTAGTGTTTCATCTTCTTAGCCCAGACTTCATACTCATCATTCATCAAATAAGGAAACATTCCATCATCCCATTCATTGTCATATTCTGTCATTTTTTTATTATTTATTATTTTTTATTTTATTTTATTTTTTAATTTATTTAGCGATCAGCAGAAACGAGCAGTAGGAACCGATCAGTAGTAACAAAAAGCTTATCATCAGGAATGAGTAAAAAAATTGAAGACAGCAGAAACAAAATATCATCAGCAGCAATACACCAGAATCTCAATTTATTCCAATGTAATACATCAACCAAAAATATGGCTTACCAATCAGAATGAAGTCAACCAGATCTTGTTACTTAATACCGCTGATAATGACATGACCAAATCAATAAACAAAAGGCAACATGTATCTGATCCACAATTATAAACGCACACACCTCAATCAATATTCCACACTATCTTAATTAGTACGAGGTTGAAAACAAATCATTAACCAATTTATCCTTTAACTCAATACTCCACCGACCCACGATTGTTATCTCAATTAATGAACCAATATATTATCAATGTCACCGTCCCACTACCTTGAATAAACCAATTAAAGAATTGTTCTAGTCTGCTCACTTACGAGGTATGATCCTTTAATTGACATTCATCCCACTCAAAATAATCAACAACAGTAGCAACAGCATACGACAAATCAAACTCAATGTCCCACAATCGTATAACCCACAATCTCACAATAGTTGAAGAAACAATTCACAAACCAATCAATGGACTTATAATACTCGAAAAAAAAATAATTAATAGCAGCACCTAAAAATCCACTTTCAAGAATATCAATTAAAAATGAATCATGCGCACATGAATGATAACTTGACGTTTAACGTCCACCAGTTATGAGGAATATATGTTACTAATACCGAAGTCAGCTTCATATATCAGACCCACAATCATGAATGAATTAATTTAAATGACCAATCAATTAAAGAAATTCACCGTCCAATATGATCCTTGTACGAGACGACAAAATATAAACATTATTGACCCATGAATTAATGAGGAATTAATGGTACAAGATATAACACCACTTGCAAACAAACCAATTATCAAGGAACCCTTGTGCAAAGTTTCCCAGCAATATCGACCAATAAAGCAACCAAATAGTCAATCGAATAAAGAATGAATTACTGAATGGTCAAATAAAGTAGACACCAATCCTTAAAGCAATAATCAATAACCTTCAAAATATTAAAAACCGATTATTTTAAATAAATATACCATTTACGAATCTGCTTCTCGCCCTTAAACACGAACATCAAAACCTCATAAACCCTAGATATCAAGAGCCCCTGGTCTCTGATGCCAATTGTGAAAGATCGTTTAAGCTCGATCTAGGATAACAATGATTGATCATGTACAGCAGAATAATAAGAACACAATCAAAGTTATGAACAAGGTTCTTCACTAATAATATAATGATTCTCTATGGATCTATATCACACACACTAAAGGTGTTTTGTTGTTGAAGAGTAAAAAGTACAAAATAAACATAGGCCGTGTGTTTCTTTTATAGATAAGAAACCCTAATTCGGCAATAAATAAAATATTAATGCATATCACTACTTAAAATAACTTATGCATATCCTAACCAACTAATAGAAAATAATTATATCCGTAGAAATATAATATCAGCAGGAACACTATGTCAGCAGAAACCATCTATAGCTTCAGCAGGAACCTGTCAGTAGATCTCTATCAGCAGGAACTTTCAAAATTCCCAACAAACTCTGATAATTAAATGAATGATATCTAAAATTTCTAAAAACTTCTCTTTTCGAGTCGTTTTCTATTACTGTAACTGTGATTCCATGAAGTAATACCCCAACCCTAAATCCGCTGCGAACCGTGAAAATGGGGGGTGTTACAGTATATATTACCTTTAAATTACAGGAACAACTCACTTATATTTATCAAAAAGCAAACAATTAGTATAAACAACATACGAGTAATTACCTCTTCGTGTAACCACTTAGCAAAAGATTTAGTGTGCTCATTCTCCAGCAATGCCATTTATTTACCCGGGTATTTTGTTTTAAAAAATTGCTTGTGTATTTGATTATTATATTTGATACAACATTTTAAGCAACGAAATAGACATGTGTTAGTAATAATTACTCGATATATGACACAATTTCATCTGTATTATGTATTACATACAAATGTGCTTTCTGAAAGACGTCTCCGGAAAGTACATTTGATTTGCCGGCCGACAATGGCTTTCCATCCTCATTTTCATTGGTTACATGTTTATCAGGTGGGATACCAATAGTTTTCATGGTTTTATGATACTCGCTGAAAAACTCTGTTGTTTCTTCCGCGATAGTCTCCTCAGCAATGCATCCCTCTGGTCTATTTTTGTTTCGCACATGTCCTTTAATA
>LBNU01002095.1:0-25494 GCA_014162995.1 Artemisia annua | reverse complement strand
GGGTAAAATTTGTCATTTCAAGATTCCTGGGGGACTATTGTTGACTTTTCTTCAAAATATTTTATCCAAGGGCCATTTCTGCCATTTTCTGAAAGTATAGGGACTGATTTTGACAATTTTGCAATTTTGCTTAGTTTTTCGTTTGTTTTCAATCCTTTACACCTGAAACGCTTAAAAACACACTCAAAAGATATTTTTGACATTATTTGGTCGTTTTCAGGTGTTTTTGGACGTTTTGGTTCGGAAAATGGAAGGAAAGATATGTGTAAAAAGGCACATATCAAGATGCTTGAAATCACCTTCGGATATCTCGCAGTCCTGAAGATCCGCACGGCGTAGAACAATGGACTTCAAGTAGTCGTACCCATAAATAGAATGAATCTTGACTTTGACTACACTGATGATTTGAAGGGGTGAACGAATAGTTTTCTTGTCTCTATTGGCTTTGAATCGTTCAACATAGAACTGCTGCTTCTTGAACTACCAATGTGAAATACCCAGAGCTGCCGGAACATCATACTCACATTCTTCATTTATCCACATCCCATCCGGTACCATCTGCTCCAAACCGATGTCATTGTAGCGAGCAGCCTTCATTTTGGTGATGGACAAGGCGTACTTGCGTTGCTTGCTTCCGAACCGTAGATATTCAAGATCTTTGTTGAAGAAGAATTCAGCCTGAATGGTCACATGCCCTGGAGATCTACCTAACGGGAGTGGTTTGCTGTAGCTGTGGTGAGTAATTTCTTCGTCGACTAGATAGTTGAACATTTTATGGCATTCCTCCATTTGAAATTGAAGATGAGTTACATCAGGATGAAAGACCTTGACTATGTCATATGCAGGTCCTTCCAGATCTTTCTACTTCAATCTTGTTATTCCTCGCTGCTTGCAAAACCACGCAATGAATGTCCCCATGTCTTCGGTTTACGAGAGCAGCGAATTATCGGCTGGAGGAACGAAGCTGTTGGTAATGACATTGGCCCAGTTGTTGTCCGAGACTGGTTGATCTGATGGAGAAACTGACCAAGTTGGCTCGGTAGTAGGTGCCTTAGCAGTTTTAGGTCTAACACAAGCTTGCAACTCATCTTTGGACAGCTTGATAGAGGGAGTGTCATCGGCTCTGGTGAGTGATTGCCACCACTCATCCTTTTGTGATATGTGAGCAGTAGAAGCATCATCTTCATCTTCGTCTGAATATGCTACGGCATGAGACAACATTGATTCTTCATTAATCACCCGATCGTCAGGAATTGGTGACGCCATGTCAACAGTTCCAGTGTCAATTGTAGTCCAAGCAGCATATGTTGTATGTTGTGTTTGCTTTGATGAAGATGTTGATTTCTTGGAGGACTGCTTCCTTGATGAAGAAGGTGGATGCGGTGGCATAGACTTAGCCACAGAACCTCCAGAGTGACCCGATGTACCTGTGGGTCCAGATGAACCAGGAGGTGGAGGTGGTGGTGGATATGAGGGAGGAGGCTGTGGGTGACTCTGGTGCTTTCTTTTTCTCTTACGTTCCTTTTCCATATCTCTGTGGTGTTGTTCACTATTGTCTTGAAGAATTGATCCTTCAAGGGCCTCATACAGCTTGCGGTGTGCTTCATGCCCCTTATACTGTTGGTTCTCGAACATCCGTTCCTGTAAGATCAGCTTCATATCAAACGTGGAAAGGTCTTTGAACCTTGACCTGAGAGGAGCTTCCATTGCATAGCTGACCGCTTCTTGAACCTGATCCTCAATAGCATCAAAGACGAGATGGTCAATGTTGAGTTGTTCTAGCTTGTGCAGTCTGTCACCATGATTCTTGAGGGTTTGCTGAAGTTTGAGATCCACCACATTCCTTATCACTACCTCATGGTGTGACAGCTTCTCATTGATGTTAGTGTTGTTGTCGATGATGCCCGCGGTAATCTCAACGAGATCTTCCAGTCCCGGTTTCTTCTGTCTATCTGTGGTGGGAGGTGCTGTAGTCTTGGTGGTAGAAATAGATACAGCAGGAGTGATGATAGCTTGAGGGGACACTGGTTTGGTAGTTTCAGCTGTGGATGCAGGTACAGTCAGGGTAGGTGTGTTGGAGGGGTCTTGATGAATCGGAACATCTACCAACGAGATTGCTTCTTCATGTTCTTCACCTGATTTTTCTGCCTCTGATTCTGTCGGTTTATCAACCAAGAACTGGTCACCGTATGCTTCAAAGTTCTTGTAAGATGCAAGAGTTCCCGTAGAGCTATCGGGTTCTACAGCAATCTTTTGGTCATCAGATTTCAGCTTGAGATTATCTTGCACCTCAGAGTATACAGTAGAGACAAATTCAGCATGAAGGGTCTCTAATGGAGTCTCAGTTACTCCTTCCAACTCCTGATGCGGCTTGTCACTGGACACTTCTTCTGTATGAACTGTTGAGCTTTCCAGTTTATGTGATTGATCAGATTCAGAGTCGGTTTCACTTGACTCTCCCATTTGTTCAAGACTTTGAGATGTGGAGACGGTCTTCTCGGCAGTGGTTTTGGTTGCAGATGGTTCGGGAGACCGCCTCTAGAAAATGAACTGTGATGTGGTTGACTTGGGATCTGGAGTTGAGATTTTCAACAATGTATGTGCTGCCAATTCATCTGTTGCAACATCTTTTCCTTTTCCTTCGACATACTGAAGTGGTGGTGACTTCCTAGAGTCGGGCTCAGGCTCATTGATTTTCACTCCTTTGACTGGATGACCCTGTGGTGTACCAGCGAGACTTTCCTGAACAGCTTGTTGTATCATCATCTCTTCAACATTAAGCGTATCATCAGGTCCAGGATCATCTCTTGGAGTTTCTTTGGCTTTGGGCTTATTCGGATCAGAATGCTCGACCTTCTTGCTTTTCTTGTTGCGTTCTGATGAATCAGCTGAGGGGGTCACTTCTTTGCGTTTCTTGGACGAAGACTTGCCAGCCTCGACCTTTTAACTTGCAGATTATAGTTTGACGTACTCCTCATAGTAAGGAGCCTTGAGTAAGTCTTTGGTGAGTAAAGTCACGGGTATTGCCATGCCGAAGACTACTTGTGAAGTTCCTTTTGCAGTGTACTTAAGAAACCCCACGGCATTTTCATCTATAGNTCTCTTGGAGTTTCTTTGGCTTTGGGCTTATTCGGATCAGAATGCTCGACCTTCTTGCTTTTCTTGCTGCGTTCTGATGAATCAGCTGAGGGGGTCACTTCTTTGCGTTTCTTGGACGAAGACTTGCCAGCCTCGACCTTTTGACTTGTAGATTATAGTTTGACGTACTCCTCATAGTAAGGAGCCTTGAGTAAGTCTTTGGTGAGTAAAGTCACGGGTATTGCCATGCCGAAGACTACTTGTGAAGTTCCTTTTGCAGTGTACTTAAGAAACCCAACGGCATTTTCATCTGTAGCAAGGTGAAGTGGTGAATCACTCCTGGGAGGGAACTTAAGAGTCTTCTGAAGGCGAACAATAATCAGCTTGGTGAAACGAATGCTAGGAATCAGAAGTTTGGTTGACTTCTTTTTGCCTTCCTTATGCGCCTCCAGATTTGCCTTATCTTCAAGAAAGGAGTGTATAGAATGGGAGAACTCTTCCCAGATACGTTCAACAAAATCAATATTCTCATCATTAACAATTCCCCACAGGATTTGAAGTGACGGAGCTCTAAGTCTCTCGTATCCAGATGTCTCACCAGTGAGACAAAGGTTGATAAGACTGATGATGGCTCTCCACGGTTGGTACATGTCATTAGTGATGACTCTTGATAGTGTGTTGACTTTTATTGGATATCCCAGTTCATGGATGAATTTCAGAAGGGTTGTTGGATTAGGTGGAGCTGTGTATTCAACGTTGTCACCTGTGGGAAGGATCTGTAAAGCACTCCCAAGAGTTTCTTTGGTGATGTCAACCCACTGTTCATCAAGCTGGCATCTATATTTACCAGTAGCTCTATCATAGCTCATGGTGTTCCAGAATTGTTGGATGTAGATGGAAGGGATGGTTGCTGATGCGGTGAATGCTCGGAAGAACGAAGTCTGCTTAAGAAGATCCAGAGCTACTTTGAATATTGGATGCTTGTGAGGTTTGTCTGCCTTTAGATAACAATTGCTTTTGCCAATCGCCACCCATTTGTCATGAGGTAGAATTTCATCATCTGTACGAACTGGTGGAGCAATTGGTTGTGCTGGAGTGCTCTCAATATTAAGATCAGACATTATAACTGCGAGTGTCACAATCACCCAAAGAGACAAGTGATAGTTTGTAAGTCAGTTAGCATGAATATGCCTAGGAGTCAAACCATACACTATATGTAGCACATCACTGATATGTGCTTATTCACATATCTTTTATTCACCATTTTTAGACTACTTTAGACCAAAAACTAACGCGAAAAGCCAAAGATATCGTGTTTTTGTGTTTATGACTGTGCAGGTATGGATATTGCTAAAACATCACAAAATGCAACAGAAAAGCCCGAAAAGAGCACGAGATGTGGAAAAGAGTCTAGAAGCCGAGTCAAAGTTGATATTCACTCAAGAAAAGCCCGTGACGAAGTTTTCATTACTTAAAGGCTTGAGAATATNTTCTTGCTGCGTTCTGATGAATCAGCTGAGGGGGTCACTTCTTTGCGTTTCTTGGACGAAGACTTGCCAGCCTCGACCTTTTGACTTGCAGATAATAATTGGACGTACTCCTCATAGTAAGGAGCATTGAGTAAGTCTTTGGTGAGTAAAGTTACGGGTATTGCCATGCCGAAGACTACTTGTGAAGTTCCTTTTGCAGTGTACTTAAGAAACCCCACGGCACTTTCATCTGAAGCAAGGTGAAGTGGTGAATCACTCCTAGGATGGAACTTAAGAGTCTTCTGAAGGCGAACAATAATCAGCTTGGTGAAGCGAATGCTAGGAATTAGTAGTTTGGTTGACTTCTTTTTGCCTTCCTTATGCGCCTCCAGATTTGCCTTATCTTCAAGAAAGGAGTGTATAGAATAGGAGAACTCTTCCCAGATACGTTCGAAAAAATCAATGTTCTCACCATTAACAATTCCCCAAAGGATTTGAAGTGACGGAGCTCTAAGTTTCTCGTACCCAGAGGTCTTACCAGTGAGACAAAGGTTGATAAGACTAATGATGGCTCTCCACGGTTGGTACATGTCATTAGTGATGACTCTTGATAGTGTGTTGACATTTGTTGGATATCCCAGTTCATGGATGAATTTCAGAAGGGTTGTTGGATTAGGTGGAGCAGTGTATTCAACGTTGTCACCTGTGGGAAGGATCTGTAAAGCACTTCCAAGAGTTTCTTTGGTGATGTCAACCCATTCCTCATCAAGCTGGCATCTATATTTACCAGTAGCTCTGTCATAGCTCATGGTGTTCCAGAATTCTTGGATGTAGATGGAAGGGATGGTTGCTGATGCGGTGAATGCTCGGAAGAACGAGGTCTGTTTAAGAAGATCCAGTGCTACTTTGAATATTGGATGCTTGTGTGGTTTGTCTGCCTTAATATAATAATTGCTTTTCTCAATCGCCACCCATTTGTCATGTGGTAGAATTTCATCATCTGTACGACCTGGTGGAGTAATTGGTTATGCTGGAGTGCTCTCAATATTAAGATCAGACATTATAACTGCAAGTGTCATAATCACCCAAAGATACAAGTGATATTTTGTAAGTCAGTTAGCACGAATAAGCCTAGGAGACAATCCATACATTATATGTAGCACAATACTCACAACATCACATAATATAGGATGCACAAGAAGAGAGCAGACGGATGACACACATGAGAGCCAATTATCTAGCAACTAACAGATAATGGTAAGTAGAGAAAAAAGCAAGCCACACTAGTGAATAACAAAGTTAAACGCTACCTGAGTTAAACGCAAACTGAGTTAATCGCTAACTGAGTTAATCGCTAACTGAGTTAATCGCTAACTGAGTTAAACCTGAGTTAAATGCTACAGTGTTAAACGCTAACGGAGTAAATCGCTAACAGAGTTAAACGCTAACAGAGTTAAACGCTTAACAGAGTTAATCGCTAGTGAGTTTAAACGCCATCAGGTTTAAACGCAGACCATTAAAATCGCTATTTAAAGTTAATCGCTTAACAGAGTTAAACGCAGTCTGAGTTAATCGCTAATAAGAAACGCCCAAAACTTAATCGCTATCAAGAAATCACTTAATCGCTATCAAGAACACAGTCACCACAACACTCAAAACTTATACGCAATCCATCTATTCTCTGCATAAGGCCATAATCCACAATACATGAAACTACAACAGCACTTAATACTACTCACATACTAAAGCAAACACCAATGAAAAATGAGCAACATGGGATAAAGATTTTCACGCGATTATCACTTAAACGCTACCAAGAACAAATCTCGCCTAACACTACAATTACAAACATAATCATGATAGAACACATAAACATCAACAGCATTTAAACAATAACAACAATATGAACAACACTAACCAATAACGCAGCAAGAATCAAGGAGAATCAACACCTAAACCACGAAAATCACGTAAGAGGTTGCAAAATTTAAACCTAGGAGATCAGATATACAATGATATAGTGAGAGACACAAACCTAGGGGAAACTTCACAATCAACAGAGATGATTATAACACCCCCATTTTCAGGTTTGCAGCGGAAGGGACATGGGGTGCTATATATCGATCACATAGTACAAACATAATAAACAAGTTTCATACAAGAAATATTTAATAAACATAAACCTTAAAAGGTTATTATATTTTACATGAAGTCCCAAAAGTTTACTTCACAAGTTTGAAAGATACATAGATATGATAATAAAAGTCTTTAACATTTTAGTACATCATAAAAACATTTAAAAACATGAGCCATCTTTAATCGATAATCTTTCCTTGCGCGGCCCATCCAAGCTGAGGTACTTACGGACCTGAGATAAAACATGCTAAAAGTCAACAAATAATGTTGAGTGAATTCATAGAGTTTAGTAATAATAAAGTGAATACAAGTATCATTCATCGGGTAACAAGTATGATCAGTACTTGTCGGTTATTAGATTATAACATAGAGCTCATGAAACCGAACCTTAACCAAGTTTATCATTTGCCCCGGTAGGGTAATATTTGCCATTTACCTCATATTCTCAATATTATATGACCGTTGAAAGATGAGAGCTACTCATTCGGCCAGGCTGGTCAATGCCCAATATGCATATTTATAATATTAGCGTTTACACAAAATTAACGGTTCATGATGGGGACTTAATTGGCAAGAGTTACTCATTATCTTATAATCATGTATTCGGGTCAAGCATACCAAAAAGCTACTTGTATTCGTTTTGTAAAACTAGCATGTATCCCCCTCGCGAGGTTTATAAATCATTTAAAAGATTAAAAGCGAGGCTATAAACTCACCTTAAGTAGTGGAGTGATCGAGCACGAATAAGGCAATCGAAGAATCAAAGCGAAATTAGAAATGACCTATAACAAGAAACGTGTCTAAGAGTATGCAAATTGAATAAGAGAATGGATGCACATTATTATACTTGATTCATACAGTCAAGGGATTGTACTAAGGGTTTTCACAAGTCATATGTTCATGGTTCCCAAAAATAGCAAGTTTCCGAGTTGTTTACCCATCACATTTCCTTAGTTTTACTAGTGGCTGAAAACTTTTCCCGACTTGTAAAAATCACTACTTGCAAACCGTAAGTCAACTTTTTAAGTTCTTTATATCCCTAGTTTCCCCAAAGTCCCTAGAGTACTGTAAAAATAATTATACTCAAAAATTTGCAGGTCTAACCACTTTTTATAAATTTTCTTTACAGACCTGTCCAAAAACAAAGTGAGACTGAATTTTACGGCTTACCGTATCGGCCGTCATTTGAAATCTACAGGTCCAATAAAGGTGAGGCCAATTGGAGGTGATAGCTCTATTTGTCTAGTACAGGTTACATGTTTAGTTTTCAAAAAGTTATGGAGTAAAACTTGATTTTTGCCCCGAATGCCAACAGCATACAGAATCTGACCCTTTTTACCATAAAATTCATAGTTTAATCATCCTAACACTTCTAATGGTGAGCCTTTTTGAAAAATGAACCTGAGACATATACCTAGGTCTGTATAATTTTTACAAATTTTATAACCCATTGAATCATGGTCTTTTCATTCCAACAATGCAGCTCTAAAATTTCTGCATCACAAATCCAATCTAACCTAAACATAACTTATCCCAAACATAATCACCCTTAACCTATGGTCCTAATGAATCAAGTATATCATGTTTAGCATCATGAGGGTTTTACTCACTGAAGCAAAACCATAAATAAATAAATAACAAAAACTCATTTGCGTGAGCAAGAAATCAAAAGGAAAAGATGGAATTAACTTACTAGAAGTGACAATCACAAACCACTTAATTAGGGCTTGATTAATTTCGACCAAGAGACACCCAAATAACAGAAATCTTCACTTCTAAACCTTCAAAATATGATTACCCACTTGATTAAACCAAGTCCTAATCATCTTGAAGGAAAAACACTAAGAAACTTCAATAAAACCTCCTAATCTTCGATTCAAATCACCATCTTTTGTGAGTACCTTCAAGAGGATGTTGTGGTGAATATTTTGATGATGAAAAATCACAGAGATGAGGGTGTTATGGTGGTGATTCGTGGCAGCAAGGACAAGGGAGGAGAGGAGATGGATGATTTTCTTGAAGGTTGGTGAGATTTGCATGTGAAATGGAAATGATGGGATTTATTGAAAATGAATAAAAATTATAATGAGTGTGTGTGTATACATGGCCGGTTTTTGGGGCTTCCAAGGGAAGTTTTATTTGTATTTGATTAATATTTGGTGTATTAGTGTGTTTGTGGGGTTTAAATCAAGCATACGGTCTTAAAAACGCGAATTACGCAGAACCGGGTGACGTGAAAACGTGAATTTTAGAAAAGTTTTATAAAAATATTATGAAGTTGTTATGAAGTGTTAAAATGGCTAATTTTAATATTTCATGAGAGCCTTGGGTTTATCGGAGTGTTTAAACGTCGTTAAAAATGAAACCGTGAGTTGAAAACGCGTTTAGTGACACCGGTTCTTGATAAAAGTGATGTAAACTTTAAAAATGAAACGACAAGTATAAAACTCACTTGTAAATATGAGAATAGGTTAAAATGAATAAAACATGTAAAATTTTCATAGTCTAGCTTTGATTCACGTTGTTAAAATCATAAAACGTAAATTTAAATCGCGTAAAACGTAAAAGGTGCACGGTTTTCGTAAAATTGGAAAAAGTAAATTATGACTTTTAAAATAGAATTGTAAGGAACCAAATGTGCATAAAAAGTGTAGAATGGACATAGTATAATCGTGGTTGAATGAATTGAACGTACACGGATAACTCCCGACGAAGTTAATTAAAAAAAATAGAATAGTTAAATAATAAAAATATTAAAATTAGTGACATGAAATTTTACGAAATGTCACAATGATGTTGGCAGCGATTAGTTTTAGTGAGTTTTAGTGAGAGAGAGCGATTAGTTCTAGTGAGTTTTAGTGAGAGAGAGCGATTAGTTTTAGTGAGTTTTAGTGAGAGAGAGCGATTAGTTTTAGTGATAAAGTGAAATTAGATTAATCGCTATATCTTATATAGGGGCACATACAATAATCACTAAATTGCAACTTTGGTCCTTGTACTTAGTAAATCGCTATCAGAATCATAAATGTGCAACTTTGGTCCTTGGACTTAGTGAATCACTTCAAACCTAACCCAAATCAGTCACTTAGCATCAACAGATACTATCAAAATTTTAAAACTCCTAACCTAACCCAAGCCAAATAATCACACAACATGCATCTTATCATTTAACAATCACTTCTCCCCCTCAATCAATGATCAGATACAAAGTATGAGATTATTGATTGAAGAATGAGAAGAAGAAAACGAAGGAAATGTCACACATGATACCAAGTAAACCTCGGATGTAAAGTAATCCGAGAAGAAAGACTTACCATATGAAGTAATGGTAATCAAGGACACACATTATAGAACATAAATGAAACTACATAGTACAACAGAAAGAGGGAATAATAAATAAAAATAGGCAACATATATACAANCAAAGTATGAGATTATTGATTGAAGAATGAGAAGAAGAAAACGAAGGAAATGTCACACATGATACCAAGTAAACCTCGGATGTAAAGTAATCCGAGAAGAAAGACTTACCATATGAAGTAATGGTAATCAAGGACACACATTATAGAACATAAATGAAACTACATAGTACAACAGAAAGAGGGAATAATAAATAAAAATAGGCAACATATATACAAAGCAAAGATTGCTACATGCCCAAGGATACGAGAAGAATAAATACTGGTGAGGCCCGAGTCCTGATAAGCATTAATCAGGAGTCCTGTGTAGTACATATTAGGGAGAAATCAGATCTCCCAAGTACGGAGATATCTGGACCTTTGGTCGCCATACTTGAGTTCTCTTAGTGACATGTCCCGCGGAAGAATTAGCATAATGCTGATGGTGACTTGTACACTCGGTGTTCCCAAGAAGTTTCTTAGATGACCACTTGAGACCATTCATTAAGAACATTCTCCCCGTAGGTACCCATCTCAAGAAGGATTTACTCTTATATGGTTTCTTATGTACTATGTCATGTTTAGGCTGATAAGGTTTGTGTTCAATTCTCCTTTGACTAATTTTAACGGGCACGGTACTTTTGTTTCTGACCTTAGTGGATTGTGAGTATCCATAAAGTGTGAAAACATTTTGACCATCTTGCACATGAGCATGAGACTTAAGATGAGTTGTGATACACTTTTCATAGGGTCTGTATTGTGAAGATTTGGGTTGATCAAAACTTGTTTCTCATCAACTTGGGAGGCAAACCGAGTTTTAGGGGCTTTAGGACGTTCAGATTTAAAAGCACTCGGTTGTCTAACCGCTGGAGGGTTTCTTTTTAAATTAAGCACAGGTTTTCCCAAGATTGATGGTTTTGCAGACACAATGGTAGAACACTTTCCAGTGGCTTGTCTCAGCCTGTTTTTTAAAGCAGTGACTGAGAATCCCAAATTTTTAATCTGATCTTTGAGTTTATCATTATTGGCAATCAGAATACTTGTATGATCAATTGTCTTAAGTTCTACTTCTTTGATTGACTCATTAAGAGTTTTGCACTTCATTTTCAAAGACATTCTCTATTAGTAATTCAGCCACTTTTAGTTTCAGTTCAAAGTTATTAGCAGTTATGGTGTTGTTCTCATGCTCATATTTAAGTTCAGAAATGTAGTTTTTAAGGTTGTTAATTGTCAAGTTCTTGATGTCTAACTGGGCTTTCAAGTCATTTATCATAAAGTATTCATGGAAATCGGGAAGTTCTGAAACTTTACTAGGTTGGTTAATTTGAAAATATTCTTCCTTCTGTTGCAAAGCAATTTCAAGAGAAATGCAGTGTTTTTCAAGTTGTGAAAACTTCCTAGAAAGTTCATTAAAAACCTCTTTATCAACCACCTCATTAGATTTACGAAATCCAGTTGTGAACCAAGAACTTGACACATCATTACGAACCACATCATGATCATTTTCTTCCCCTTTATGATTCACATTTGTTGAATCAGAAGTGACTTGGTTGTCAGACTCATTCAACCAACATGTGTCATAAGTGGGAGTGGCGTGATCAGTATGTAGTCGTTCCTTAGAAAACATGTTACGATGTACAGTTAGGGGTACCTCAACACATGACACCTGTTCGTTTGTTGGACTGGTATTTGCATCAATGTCATGTGTGAGAAGTTTCCCTGAACGAATGGTAGTATCTGATGTGAGTGGGATTGCGATCACGCAAACAGGTTTTACCTCTCGAGGGATCTCGAGAAGCTTGCAATCCCACCAGGCAGTGTACCTGATCAGTGTAGTATAGTTTAGTGGCAAGTACGGGGGATTGATCGTTCTCTCACAGGGAATAGTGTTCGTTAGGATAGAAATGCTACTCTAAAAGGTCTAAGGGTGAAGGAAGATTATTTTTGTGTTTTAATATTTTTTAGAAAGCAAGTAAAATCTCGGTTTTTGAAAGAGTGGGCGGAATTATTTGCTAGTCAACTAACCCAGAAACTACAATTGCAATAAAAATAAAATAACTAAAACTATTGTGGTTGTGAAAACTTATATGGAGACAAATGTGTTTACTTAGATTTCCTTACTCCCTAACTATCTTTTACCGGTTAATTGTTATGTATATTAATTGCGTGAATGAAGGGTGTATTCCTAATAACTCATGGAGTGGCATACATATCTCTCCAATTCTATGAGCTCTTATCTCCTCCTACAACTATGCACTACATAATCAAAGGGATTGTAAACAGTGGCTCATGCGTTAAATACTACCTTAATAGCCTAGTATGCCATGGCTACATGTTTCCCAAGACGTTCAAGCGTATTACCATATAGGAGCATCGCCAGTTTTCTTGAGCCTAACATCGATGGAACAATCACCCAAACAAGTAATAACACACCAATCAACCAATAATTAATAGTTAGGTTTCATTAGATCTAAGCAAACACAAGAAGAATTTAGCCTAGCATGTTAATTGAAAGACAAGCAAAAGATATAATTAACCAACACATAGACATATTGATTAAATTAAGTGTGGACTTATCTTCAATTGAACATGAGGGTTCCAAGGGTGGAAAAACCCTTCAAATTACAGCAAAATCGTCTTTAGGGTTTTGCCCTAAGTTGTACCAAAAGTTCCACACTAATGAAGGAAAAATAGAAAAGTATATATAGAAAATACATTCTGACGGCGTCAGGTTGTAGAGTCTGACGCCGTCAGCTCGCCACCACTAGGGTTCTCGGATGGCCTAAATCTACTTCTGACGCTGTCACCCTTTAAATCCTTCTGGGCCGTCACTCTTTAGCTTATAACCTGACGGCCTACCTCATTTAACACCTGACGCCGTCAG
This sequence comes from Artemisia annua, assembly GCA_014162995.1. Lineage (NCBI taxonomy): Eukaryota > Viridiplantae > Streptophyta > Magnoliopsida > Asterales > Asteraceae > Artemisia > Artemisia annua. Next base: position 12,529 of record LBNU01002095.1, on the reverse strand, counting down.
GTGTAAATGTCTTGTTTTCTCCATAGGGCGTCTAGTGTAATCTGATTTTCCTCCTTTGTCAACGTTGGCTGACGGCGTCACCTTATGACTCTGACGCCGTCAGGTAGAAATTCAGCTTCTTTTGAGACTTTGTCGTTTTCTTCACTTTTATGCTCCAAAAACGTCCAAATATGCATGTTTTCCAGAATTCTTCTCAAAAGTACCTAAAATGACAAAAGAAACGATTTAGGGCATTATTTGATCACATTTACTCGAATTCGGGCTTAAATGACCCCTTAAAACGGGTACACTTTTCGTCTCATCAGTATCTGATTCATCAGTCTCTGATCCTTTGCATATTGTGACACCAGACCCATCATTCACTACAGTACCCGAATCATCAATACTATCACATGACTCCACCGGACACAATTTTTCTACTGAATCATACTCCAGGCTGTGAGTTGCTCTATGTGTGATGTATTCCTCAACAATACCAATGAGTTGGAATAATGTGATTCTGAACATGTCAACCTCGATCCCCGTGTGATCAGCAAAACACTGTTTCGTCATCTGACTATCGTAGTCGTAGTCCATATTGATTTTGGAATCAATAAACACCTGGAATTGTCTGCTGATTACACCAAGAGCTGCTTTGGATCCAGATTGAGAAAGCACTTCGTGTTCAAGTTGTTGCAGAAGCTGATCTAAGTTAAGGATCATTGTGTCAGTGAAATTCTGAACTTCTTGACCAAATAGTGTTGCAAATGCTCATTCAAATCCCATTTTAAATCCAGTTCCCTCTAGCAGTACTGAGAGGTGAGAGTGTAGTAGTCGAAAACATACTGTGCAGCTTTCTGTTGCTTTGTGATGTACTTGTTGTGGTGATTGCGGCTCTGATTCAGAGTACTCAGATACAATCCTAGTTGTATCAGATTCAGCTAAATACATTAGATGTGAAGAATTTAGAGTCTTCTGTTCATTGGCCACTTCGTATAGCTTGAGAATATCAGAAATGATAGCATCTGAGTCAATTGACAATTTCTGTTCATTGATCAGTTGGGTATCGGATATAGCAGATTGAATATCATTATTTGACACCGTAGTGTTCATGATGTGATCTTTAACAGGATTTTACAACTCGTGACTTAAACCGGAAAATAGATTATTTCCCCGGATTTTACTAAAGTCAACAGAGAGAACCGAAAGATGAAATATGCAATGTGAACTTAGAGTGAGAACTTAAATAAGTCACACTTTGTGCTAGGAATCAAGTTGAGACAAAAAGTAACAATCTATTCGATTGTGATAAGTCATGCCGTAAGTAATAACTTACAACGTCGAATCACACTCAAATTAATCGAAATGACTTAAGTTACAACATTTCCCGAAGCACAAGTAGTCAACTAATCAAAGAAATCTCAAACTTAGCAAATCACAAAAAAACACCACAAGTTCAAAAGTTAATCGCTAAAAACACACTTAATCGCTATCCAAGATAAACGCTGGCCCAAACATAATCGCAGATCCCAAAGTTAATCGCTGACCCAAAGTAATCGCTAAACCAGTTAATCGCTAAAAAGCTAATCGCTGGAATTAGTTAATGGCTGAAATCACACTACAGTCCAAACTAGTCGCTGTCCAACTGTACTTAATCGCTGCGATTTAATCGCTGACCAGCTGTACTTAATCACTACCAAGAAAACCAAGCAGAATACTTAATCGCTATGTAGAAACTTTTACAAAATCATTCACACCACCAAACCAACGACTGATATGACAATTCCAACTCAAAAACTATGTAACTACAACACTCCTAAGCATAAAAGTACAATCAAAACACATCCTTTAACACTACAAAGATCAAACGAAGGTGTTTTTTTAGGAAAAAACTATTCTAACCAAGTACAACTACAAAACCAACCAAAAATCCATGAATCCAAGGCCCTAAGATGAAACCTAGGCTCTTGATACAATTTGTAGGACACAAAATAACATATAACTCGTGTGGTCTTGTGGTATGGATCGAATACAAAAGGAAGAAAAGGAGAAGAAAGTTAGAGAGAAGTTAGAGATAGAAAGTAGTTGGGAACCTTGAGAGAAAACCACAAAAAGAAAATAGATTAAGAGAAGGTCCAACCCTCTCCACATGTGGAGAGGGCTATTTATACTTACAACATATTACTTGCCTCTACTAGGCTGTGGATCGGGCTAACAGTGGGTAAAGACCCGACCCGACTCCACAAATACTAACTAATACTACAACTACGTATTAACTAATATGATAAATACTACGAGCTATACAATGCTTTAAAGTACTTGGGGTGACCGAATCTTCTATAAGAAAAAACGTATTCCTAACATTTATCAAGTAAGCAATTTATCAAGTAAGCAACTTATCAAGTAAGGAGTTTATCAATTAAGCAATTTATCAAGTAAGCAACTTTATCAAGTAAGGACTTTATCAAGTAAGGAACTTATCAAGTAAGGACTTTATCAAGTAAGGAACTTATCAAGTAAGCAACTTTTTCCGAGAACGAATTTTCAACTTTGCCAAAAACATCTAATCTTCAACAACAACCTTTGTTATCTTAAAAGATCCTAAGATCAACTGTATCACTCATACCTTCATCAATGTCTTTCCTCAACAACTTCTTTCCATCAATGGACACGGATTCTCTTGTTCAATTTTTTGCTCCATATCCTAAAACTGAGAAGCCGTTGACTGATAATGAACAAGAAGTTGAAGAATCATGTAAACTTAAGTCAGATGAACTTGAATACGCAAAACCTTCCTATAACATCGACACACCAAACAAGAAGTTGACTATGCAAGAGACACAAGCTGAGACTGTTGAACCAAAGTATGATCTTTTTGCACCAACTGATACGGAACTTCCAGAACCAATCTTTTCTACATATTCTGAGAACGTGAAGTAGAAACAGTTGGAAGAGTAACTTGCCTACAAGGCTAGGTTTGATGAAGCAATGTTGAGACAGAAGCAGCAAGCACTTGAGGTTCTAGCAGAGATGTTTCCAACAGACTTTACTAGGAATCGAGATAAACTGGCAAATGAACAAGTTATTGGGAATCAGCAAGGAAATGCTACAGGTATACAGATCGGGAATCAAATGCAATATGCAGGGCAGTATGATGGAAATCAAATGGATCAGATTGTGAATCAGAATGTGGTTAATCAAAATGGAAATGCTCGTTTTATGACTTCGATTCAGAAACCTACATATGAAATTCACAGTAGTGCTATTGGTAAAGATCTCAATGTCAATGTCAATGCAATGACAAAGGTAGAAAAGATCCAGTACATGTTGATGCTAGCCAATAAAGAAGAATCGGGAATACTGTTGACAGCTGAGGAATACGACTTCATGGTTCCGACAAAGGTTAATGAGAATTCAACAAAACTCAATGGAAACAACATCTTTATGGCCAATCAGCAGGCAACAAAATCAAGCAGTGATTCTAATATTCCTCCTACTTACGACTCAGAACCACTCCATGAGGTACAAAATTATCGTAATGATGCTAATCCATTTGCTCATGCGAAGCTACATTCTGTCCCTCCTGAACCTAATTATGACACATATGTGGGGGAGCAAGTTAATATCAATATTAACTATGAAACTCCATATATGGATCCTAATGGAGTTCAAGTTGCACAGCATGGTGCTAATGATGAGGAAACCCGTGCGTTCTTTGAATCATTATTGAATAATTGTAGCATTGAAATAGAGAAAGTGAAAAAGGTCAATCGCGAAACTAAGGCCGCGAATGAGAAATTGACCGTTGAGCTTGAGAGATTCAAGGAAAATGCAAAAAGTTTTCAAATTGACACAAAACGCGAGTCAGAATTTGAAATTGGGTATAAGAAGTTACTTGTTAAAGATCGGAAATTGCAAAACAAATTTAAAACTCTTCAAATTAGTTCCACAAAAACCATTAATTCTTTAAAACAAGAAATTTCTTATTTAACAAACCAGCTTTCAAAACAAAAGCAGCTTATACCAATCTTGAAAAAGAAAGGGATGAGTTGAAAAAGGACTTTGCAAAGAAAGAAGATAAACTTTTGGAAGAAATCATAGAGTCAAAACATATGATAGAAAAAGTAGAAAACTTGTTGGTTAAAACGGGTCATTCGAGTCAAACAATTCACATGATTACTAATCAAACTGATCCGATTTACCATACAAAAAACAAAATGGCTCTAGGTAACAAAACTCCTTGTAATCTCAAGAAAGCTCAGGAAGAACAGAAAACTTTGTATAATGGAAATGTTTTGTTTACTAAACATGATCCTCCCGTTGTTTGTGATTATGTGGAAACGATGGAACTGGTCGATGAAAGCATAACTAAAATGAAACAAAAGAATCCAGATTTAAAACCAATTGATTACAACAAGCTGAACAAACTCTCTGGCATTACTCACAAAAACAGGCATATGAACTTTCCAAAATCTAAGGAATTTCAAAACAAGTTTCTAAACCCGCAGTTGCTTCCAAATCACTTTCTAAAATAGAACAGATGTCTTCAAGCAACATTTTTAACACAAGTCCTGCCAGAGGATATCTGGATGATCTCAAAACCAGAATTAGGCAACTTCAATTAACTTTAGAATCGAAAACAAAACTAAATGAGATTAATTGGAATTCCACGGTTCATTTACAGCATAAAAAGACTCTTGAAAATGACTTTGCTCCACAAATCAACGCCATTAATGCTAGAGTAATTCATTTTGAACAAGCGTTTTTGAAAGAAACAGCTGACTTTGTTAAGGACCACAAATCCCTGATAAAGAAGGCAAATGAATCTTTTGAGCAGATAAATATTTTGGAAAAACTAAATGATTCTCTCTTCGAAACAGTTATGTCTACTGATATTATGTCCATTATTTTACAAACATATTTTGTTAAAGACGATGAAAGACTGCGAGATGAAGCCTCTGAAATTGTTTCAAAATATGAAAATGTTCTTATTAAACTTGAAAAAGAAAACATGTCATATTTTAAAGAACTTGATCGGAAAAACGAAGAATGCAAGTATGACAAACTGTCGTATGAGCGTGCCTTCAAGAACATGAAAGAGCAAAATGATCTTTTGAGGGCTCAGCTGGAAAGTCTAAAAGGGAAGGGTGTGGATACTAAGTTTGCAAAACCATCGACTTCAGAAAACAACCAAATGCTTCAAAAACGGTTGAAAAACCAAAAATGTCAATTTCCCGGTTTGCTCCAAAAGTCGATGAGAAAAAGGATTTGACAAAACTAGTCACTACACAACCTTTGCCCAAGCAAAAAGATTTTGAAAAGATTGTTGAAAATGCAAATGTGCTTACTGTTGGCCATTCTAAGAATAGTACACCGAATGTGACCACAAAAACTTTTAAAGAATATGTTGGTTCTAATAACATGGCCCAAAATCACCATCTAGAAGAAGCTAGGAAAAAGGCACAACATCGAAAAGACGGAATTTTAGGTACAAAACCTAGTGTGATGAATTCTACAAGATTCCAAAGCACTGCTAGTAGTAGTAAACCATTACCTAGAAACAATCAACAAAAGACTATGGATTGGCTTGCATCTAAGAGTAGTTGCGCGAAAGAAAATTCATGTACTAGGGTTCCATCCAATAAGACACCAAATCAAAACAAACCCGTTGATAAGAAGCAAAAGGATAAGAAACCTAATAGGTGGATATCTACAGAATGTCGTTTTTCCCAGATTGAGACTTCCGCTGCATCTGATAAGAAAACTACGTCTAGATCTTACCTTAGGTGGATTCCTACGGGAAAAGTTTTTAAAACAGTTGGTCTTAGATGGATTCCCACAGGGAAGATTTTGATAGTTGCACAAAAACAAATAATAGTGAAAATCATCAAGATAAGGAAGTAGAAACCACTACAACCGTTGATAGTGAACGCCCTCAATGTGAGGAAACACATACTTCTAACACTGTTATTTGTGCAAATTCATCTTCTGTGGATGCATGTACATGTGAAAGTGATGAGAGTTCATACACCCAATGTGGAAAAGAAGAATTTTATGCCAACATCGCATGTAGTAATCCTTATCTTATTCCACTTTTACTTGTTCAAAATTAATTTTTCTTTCTTTCATTATTTTCTGTAAATATTTTGAAAAAACAAAATATAAAATTTGAAAAACCAACAAAAGAAATATAAAAATAGAAAATCTTAAAAAATCCAAAAACAATATAAAATGAAAAATAAAAAAATATTCTTCTCACGACATGTCTCTCGTATAATCGATATTATGTACGTTTCTAGAAATATTTTTCAAAAATGACACGGATATGNAAAAACAAAATATAAAATTTGAAAAACCAACAAAAGAAATATAAAAATAGAAAATCTTAAAAAATCCAAAAACAATATAAAATGAAAAATAAAAAAATATTCTTCTCACGACATGTCTCTCGTATAATCGATATTATGTACGTTTCTAGAAATATTTTTCAAAAATGACACGGATATGTACATATGCTTGAGCGGGAGTTCCTTAAATGGTTTCTAAAACATGTCGTTTCTCAAATTTTCTTCAAAGATGGCTTTCGTATACTTCAGTACGAAACCCGGACTTCAATGATGACTTATGATTATTTCAGATCAGGACTCGAACTTTCAAAACCGAAATTCTTTTCAAAAGTTCGAGTATAAACAAACGAAAAGAATTCAAGCAAAAACTCGTTTTCACAAAATGACTTGTGTACATTTCAGTACATAACTCGCATTTAAAAAAAAACTCCCTCCAAACCCTTAAAATTGATTTTAAACTCTATGTTTAAAAATATGCTTTCTTTAAGGGGGAGTATAAAAATTATATGAAAATTCTTCCGATTTCATGCAAAAACAAATTCGTCTATCTCTCGAAAAGCTTTTTCTATTAATCAGTTGATATAAAAAATATCACGATATGCTATTTTTGAGGGGGAGAAGACGTGATTAAATGTGATCAAAAATGTTGAAAGATTGTGACAGAATCTCGAATGAGCTCGAATCGGATTTAACCCTCGAATTGACGAAACAAAAAGTTGGTATTCGAAAGGATTTATCCGAGTAGAAAGTACCGTTTCGAGAAACTCTTCTTAGATGTATACTTTGACGGGTCTAACTTCCTTACTAAGGAATGTTAACAACTTCAAGTTAGTTATTAGGGCTATTTATCACCTAAAAGCTGATAATGTATCCCTTTAACTAAGCAACGTAAAAGTGTCTCTCGTGTATATGTCTATTAAGAATGGATCAATTCAAAAAGTGCTTACTCCTCCCGCCTGTGCAAATTTCCGAAATAATACATGAGCACATGTGAAGGGGGAGTCCTTCAAATGAAATTAAAACTCTCAAAGTGTTAACAAAATGCTTCTTTATCATAAACACTTTGAGAAGATTTTCAAATGTTTGGTTTAATGGCAACAATAGGATAGTCATGAAGTTATAAGGTAACTAAGGTTAGGAAAACCCTGATCAGCCAGAGCCAGAGGGATCTACCCAAGGACAATTCCAATAGATTAGAATTAGAAGTCCTTAGGTATGATTTTAAAAAAAAATGAGTAAATAATGAAAGGAGAAAGAAGGGGTTGAAGAATTAAAAAGAAAAGTATTGAAAAAGGGTGAAAAGAAATAGCCCTCCATATGTTCAACCTTAGGGCAGACACCGGGTTCAACTCATATGCTACTGGTTGTTACTAACTGTTTTATGCAGGTACAACCACCACACTAGATTCCACATGCTCACACATACATCACAAAGTCAAAGGAAAGTTCTCACAAAAATCAAAGAATAGCAACAGTCAAAGAAAGATTCTACGCCAAAAAGAAGAATCTACAAAGTAAAGTGACAAAGATCAAAGTGAAAGAATGGGAACAACAAATGTATGTATGACAAAGACTAAAGACGTATGAGCATGTTAGAAAGGCGTTTAACCTTCAAAGACAAAGATGTGACGAAAGGCAGATGACACCGAATCACCACCACAACAACAAAGAACAAAGAAAAGTCATTTATCAAAGATCACAAAGCATGAAGGAACAAAGATTAAAGACTATTCTACAACGACACACAAAGTTCAACGACAAAGATGACAAAGATTAAATCACGTGGAGCATCATTCGAATGACCACCCCTTAGGGGGAGATTGTTAGCATTTAAGAATTATAAGAAATTGATGGTCATTCTCATATTTGTAAATAGTGTGTCGTGTGTTAGAAATAGTTATAAGTATAGATATTGGGCATTGGACTTGTTAATCTAATATGTTAAGATTAAGTTATAAAAGCCACGTAATATTTATGTAAAACAAGTCCAAGCCCAAGCCCATGGAAAGCCCTGATGAGTGTGCAAATACTCATCATTTTTGGTCAATATAAACTGCAAAAACATCTGAAAACACTCAAATATACATCAAAATATAGAAAATATCCCAAAGATCGTGTTTTATATGTTTTAAATGCAAAATGATTAAAAACAGATGAAAATCGTACAAAGTTTGCATAAATAGCAGTTTCAGTCCCCCGACTTTCAAAACTCGACAAAAATAGTCCCTGAGCATTTAATTTTGAAAAGAAAAGTCAAACCAAGTCCTTTAAAATCAAAAATGATCTTTGGGAGAAAAGCTTTCAAAAATTTACAAGTTTAGTCCTTGAAGTTTCACAATTGGCAAGATTGGTCCCTGAACTTTCAGAAAATGACAGAAATGGCCCCTGGTGGAATGTTTTGGATGAAAAAGTCAACATTAGTCCTTGGAAGCTCACAAGTTGTCAAAATTAATCCCTGGATGAAATGTTTGGAAAATGTACATGTTTGGTCCCTGCAGTTTGGAATTTGGCAAAAATGGTCCTCGGGAATTTTAATTTGAAGAAAAATGATAAAAGGTCCTTGGAAAAATGAAATATGGAAAGAATGGCCCTTGGAATGATTTTTGATATATGGCAGAATTGGTCCTTCAGTTTCAGGATATTACAAGAATGGTCCTTGGGCTATTTAGTTAATATACCTAATGACTCCTTGTGAATTAAACCTAACAAACAAGCCCATACATCATCCATACTCCCATTGGCCCAAGATTCCTCAAGACCACACCTTCCAGGCCCATAATAATCATAAAACCCACCACGTTTTTTTTATAACACCCAAGTCAAAGCTGGGTCAAACCCATCTTCCCTCCTTCCCCGTTTTACCCAGCAAACAACCACCATCACCATAGCCAGCCTGCTACACTCCATCCCAACTCCAATACCTCAAAAGCATACTCCACCTTCACCCCTCCCAACCTCTCACAACTCCTACCTACTACCCAATCCACCCTGGCAATCCCTAATCCTCACTTTACCAATTTGGCGCCAAAACCCAATTGATGGACTGGATCAATTACACTTTAATCCAACGACTGGGATTAGACCAAGAAAGCACAAGGGTTCAATTACAGCTGTTTTATCACAGAGAAGAAGCACAAGAGACCAATTCATACCTACCTCCTTAGTAGTATAAATAGAGTAGCAATGTAAGCCAATTGGGCATCCATCTTAGTAGTTTTCTGTCTTTCTTAGCTTAATTTAACATTGTATTTCCAGTTTTCAAGTTCAATTGAAGTTTCCTTTTAGTTTATGCAATTTCGTATTTTCATTCAAATTTCTAAAGTTGCTTTCATTTCCTCTAAATGCTCTGTATTTGATCTAAAAATGTTACCTTCAGCTTAATTTAGTTAGTTAAATCAAAAGAAAACAGAAAAATAATAGAAAAGAAAAAGAAAGAAAATTAAAAAGAAAATCAAGAAAATAAAAATTTCAAGAAAGAAGAAAGAAGCTGTAGCAGAAATGATCATGGAACATGGTTTACAATCCCATGGGGGATGTTAGGATATGGTCTGACCCTTGGTTACTTGGTTCTTAGCTTGGATAACTTGTAAGCAATATTCCTTTGCAAATTTTTGCTATTTTCCTATAATCTATTTGGTTCATTATTTGTTGTTGTTCCCTATTTGATCATGCTTAATCCTGTTTGTTAGTTGTTAGAATAAGTTAATTAGTTGAATTCTAGGTTCAATTCATTTGTTGCTTTGAAGAAGTTTGCAATCAGTAGGATTAGGGGTGTTTGGATCAAGGTTACTGTTGAGATTAGAGTGGGGTTTAGTAGGTAAGATTGGCTGAGATAGCATACTCAAGTGGTAGATAGTTCAAATCAAGCATTACATGGAAAGTTTTTGAGTAAAAGGTTAAATAAACCTAAAAACTTGATTCACAGCTTAACTGTTGAATTTTTGACTTGGTGCAATATTTAGTTAGTGATAAAACTTGTTAATATTGCCTCATATACTTCCATTTAGGGTTATTTCATCACTTTCAGTAAGATTAGGCTATTAGAATTTAACTTAAGTCAACTTTCATAAGCAATTAAAAAGTCAAAAGCTTCATGGTACTGAAAAGTGGGACAGTTTGCTAAATCCTTTGTAGGGTTCAATCCTATTTGGAAGTACATGAAAGCTGTTGTTTTGGACACCTTGGTAGCTTGTTTAACTGGATCAAAAAGAAAAATTCAGATTGAAAGACTTCTGCTTATTTAAAATCAACCTTGAAGTTGCCTAGTTGGCCTGGTTCATGCCCTGCACCCAGTCTCCATCATTTTGACCCATTTTCTTTTAACTTCAGTTTGCTCATGTATTGACCATTTGGTTTGATTGTTGTTGATTTAAAAAGCCCCCTAGGTTAACTTTAGGCTTCTGCTTTTAGTTTAGGCTAGAGTGCTTATCTTAGTGCTTATTTTGGCCCTTACTTTGGCCCATTTCCTGTGTCTGCTGCTGCTGATTGTTCTTAAGCTCAGCTTGTTTGATTTTATTAAGTTTGATCTTGCTGTTGTTCATGTTCTTTGTTTGCTGTTGTTGTTGCTATTTCTTGTTGTTGTCCTGTTTGTAAAAGCCCTTGTAAGCTTATCAGCTTACTTGAGCTTATTTGATTAAATTGTGTGGTTGCAAAAAGTTTTGAAAATCAAGAACAAAATCTTAAACTTGAATCTGTTTTGAATGTTGGACTAGGATGAAATTTGTTTAAGGTTTTTGTAAGAATTCTGTTTTCAGAAAGTTTGTGAGTTTGGATTTGAGTTTGTGTTTGTGTTTGAGGTTGTGTTAAGGAAGGCAGGAAAGAAGGAAAAGAAAAAAAAATATTTGTCCAAAAAGATAGGACTGGGAATCGAACCCCAGACCTCACCACAAACACAGACACAACACACCACACCTTAACCAACTGCCCTAGGGACTTCTCGTTTATAACCTTACATAATTTATTCTTTAACTCTTGTTATGTGTTTGGTTTAAATAAGCTTAACAGTTTGTAGTGCTTATTTCTTGCTTATTGTGTACTGTAGCCCACACCTTTATTATTTTTCCTAGATTCTAATTAACTTGTAGTAATTTCCTAAAAAGTTTTAGATTTATTAGATATGTTTTAGTATTTATTTTGATTTAATTAGTGTTTAATTGTTTTTAATTCATAATAATTAGGATTTTTATTAAATAATTAATTTTCTTTTTTTACAAAATTTTCTTTTGTCTTTTAGTGCGTTAGAGAATTATTTGTAGGCCCATAGGACTTGCGTAGCTTAAATTTCACGTTTTTATTTGTACGTTGACGTTTATCTTAAATAAACGTCACGTTTATTTGTTTACTTGTGATTTAGGATTCCCGATACCTAATTTTGATTCCCGTAGTGTTTTAGGATCTCCTTAGTTTGCCAATTGCCTTTTGTTCCCTTTAGGTTGATTTATTTTTATTTACGTTAGTTAATTTTCCATGTCGTTAATTTAACGTACAACAAAACCAAACAATCTCTCACAACCAAACATACAAGCATTTTAATCTCGATCTTTTCACGAAGCTTTCCATTCACACCTCGTTGGGGTACGACCCGGGAAATCACTTCCCGGTCTCACAAATATCAAATTGCACGAGTTTACGAGGTAATCTTTTTCCTAAAAGGTTTACTTGTATTTCTCCACGTCTTGTTGTCACTCACGATAACATTGACCTCACTTTGTTGGTATTTTTGATAAATCGTTTTGACACAAAAACGCAACGAATCAAGCCCATCCATCCTAAAGCATGGAACTATAAAATCCTCCACACACCTCATTTGTGTGTGTGCTTGTGTGTGTAATATGTGCGTGTTTTATGAATGAAATGTATTCTCTTTCTCTCTCTACTTTCTCTCTCTAAAATACACATCATACAAGTCAACAAAGTTAAGTGATATAAGTTAGATCTACGGTCCTACATGATGTACCACAAGTGGTTTTTTATTTCGCTTTGGATACGTGTTTCTGTTTGTTGAAGCTTTGTGATATGTTTTAAAGTTGATGTCTGGCTATAAGTGTTGATTTTATGCAGTTTGTTTAATTTGTGGTTATATGATTTTGTGCGATTTGTATAAGCTGTGGTGATGATTGATGATTTCATAAGTGCTACAACCGTGGGTTTTTTTTGTCGTAATTGTAACACCCCCAAAAATAGATATATATATATACATATAT
>LBNU01002094.1:13635-24382 GCA_014162995.1 Artemisia annua | reverse complement strand
CCAGCAGCATCCAAAAAGATCGGCACCTCCGACTCTGGCGCGAAGAAGTTCCGACTGATGCCCATATGCACCAGGAACTCTTCCGGATACGCACTAATAGCAATACGGTCTGTATTGATAGTCTGCGCATTCGCGTCGCTGTATGACCCAGGGACTGGGCGCTCATCCCTACGCAGGGAACCTTGAGTGTGGAACTCAAAGTCAAACGGAAAAATGCGGCGGTCAACCCAAAAAAGAACTCCCTCCAGTTCCTAAGGGAGTCCAACTTATCTGTATAACATTGAAGCGCACCCGGGCGCTTCGCAAAAGAGATCCACCCGTTCGACCACGTTCGGTGGTAGATGGCGCGGAACAAGTTCACGGTTGGATTAATTGCCATAAGGCGACAATTAATCTCGAAATTAGTTACTTTGGTCGCACCTATGCAGTGCAGTTGAGAGATATGCACCTCATAATAGGCCAGCACATCACAGAGGAACCACGAAAGGGGTATGCGTTAATTCACAAATTCGAAAAAACGCGCATACACCCCTACCTTCCCCACGGGGAAGTCGGCAATAGATGCGTTGGGATCCGGTAATTCCGGGTGCACCCCCTCTGGGATGTAGAAGTCTGAACAAAAAACCAAGAAATCGGCCTCCGTGAACATGCACGTTACATCCCCTAATTGAAGAACCATCTTTGTGTATAAAAGCGCACGCGCGGTGATTACCTATGAAACAGTTTTCTGGAAAAAAGTGGAGAAGAGATGAGGTGTGTGTGTGTGTGTGTGTGAATAATTTTAACTGTGAACAACACAGTGAAAATGAGGCGGATTTATATATTTTTCCCACCCACCATAGATAGCTGCCGAGTAGATCCCACTAACTCGAATCGTGTGGACGGGAGTTGAAACAGCACAGGACACGTGGATAGCGTCTTCACTGACCGAGGTACGTGATTTGTTCTTTTACAGACCAAATGCATTACACGTGTATTCTTGGCGGTAAAAATTAGAATTCTTCCCGCGCACGAATCAAGGGTACTTGCGACAAGGTTTGAGTCTAGCGTCCGCAGGTCTTACCTACGCACACTAGACTGGGGGGACATGATGACGTATGGTATGGATTCGGGTCACGCACCCATCCAATACGCAAGCCCATCACGAATGGGCCATTATGATGATATTTGCAGCCCACGAGGCCCGTGAATACAGAACTATACTTAAGCCCACCACGAGTGGACTGTTTAGCTAACACCTAGGCCCACGTAGGCCCAAGCCCGGACACGGGCACTTGCCCGGTATGCGATATCTTCTATTATTTTGATAGATATTGGATACCGAAGATTGGGGAACATGAAACCAACTAGGGTTTCGTGTGTATAAATAGAGGCCTCCTCAGTCCTCTAAAGGTACGATACTAAACCCTAAGCTACAAGCCTTAAACCTAAACACGATTACTTACTCTCACGCCGGAGGATAATCGGGGGAAACAATCCCTCGATAAGCCTAACGGTGTTTGTCGTTTTTCTTAGTGCGCAGGTCCCAAGCAACTTTACCCGAATTGGTACTCAAGCTAAGCCACGCCCAACTTTTGTATCAACAACCGTCTAATGGATGACTTTTAGATTCTTTGATATTTACAATTTCTTTGTTTAATAGTTCATCTTCCTTGTCTTTATCAAAGACTTCTTGTTTTTCCATAGCTTGACTTTCAACTAAGTCATCATCTACCAAAGGTGATGTCTTAGAGGGAGGTGGACTTTCATCAAATGTTACGTTTAATGATTCTTCGACTCTTAAGGTTTCTTTGTTTAATACAATATATGCTTTGCTAGTTTGAGAATATCCAAGAAATATACCTTCATATGACTTTGGGTCAAACTTTGTAAGGTAATCCTTGGTGTTTAGGATAAAACATTTACTTCCAAACACTCTAAAATATCCTAATGTAGGCTTTTTACCTTTGTATAATTCATATGGTGTTTTATTTAAGAATGGTCTAATTAAGACACGATTTAAAATGTAGGTTGACGTGTCAACCGCGTTGCACCAAAACTTTTGTGGAATATTTTGTTCATTAAGCATTGTTCTACTCATTTCTTGAAGAGTCCGGTTTTTACGTTCTACCACTCCATTAGATTGAGGAGTACGTGGTGCCGAAAAGTTATGGGTTATTCCATTTTTATCACAAAAATTTCCAAATTGTATTTCATTGTCAAATTCACGACCATGGTCCGTTCTAATAGACATAATGCATGTTCCTAATTGATTTTGAATTTTCTTACTTAAGATTTCAAATTTATCAAATGCTTCATTTTTATTTTTCAAAAGTTTTGTCCAAGTATATCTAGAGTAATCATCTACTATAACCAAAGTATAGAAGTTGCCTCCATAACTTTGAATAGCGGATGGACCAAAAAAATCCATGTGTAAAAGTTCTAGACACCTAGTTGTAGACACCATGTTTTTAGCCTTATGGCTACTATGAACTTGTTTACCGATTTTGCAAGCATCACAAAAGTGTTGGTCGTATTTCAACTTGGGTAGATTTCTAACAAGATCTTTGGAGGAGAGGTTTTGGATAAGTCTCATATTTGCGTGTCCTAAACGTCTATGCCATAAAGTTGAGGATTCATCTAATGAGGTGAGACAAAGTTTGTCTCTAGATGTTTGATCCAACTTCATGACATACACATTATTCTTAAGAACACCTTTAGCTATGGTTATGCCGTCTTTTAGTATTTTACTTCCATTTTCACTGAAAAGAACGTTATACTTTATGCGGCAAAGTTGACTAATACTAAGGAGATTAAATCCTAGGTTATCAACATGAGCTACATCATCTATAGAGAGTGAGTCATGAGAGATTGTACCTTTTCCGATGATTTTGCATTTAGCTTTGCTACCAAAGGTGACGTTACCTCCATCATACTTTTGATACGTTGAAAAGAGATTTTTGTTGTCGGTCATATGTCTTGAGCAACCACTATCTTTGATCCATTCGTCCGGTTCCAAACTTACTTTGAAGCACACCTATTTTATAATGAACACTCAAACATTTGATCCCCAATATCTCATGGGTCCATTTTGGTTAAACATATCATTTCTCTGGTTCATATATGGAAATGGTTGATATGGGTTCCAAGTCATGTAATTTGGAACTTGGTATTGTCTCGTTAGATTATGGTTCCAATTACTTTGATAGTTGTGTTGAGTGTTGTAGTTTCTCTTTGGAAAGGGGCCTTTGGGAATAGGCGTTTTAGATCTCGGTTGAGTTGTTTTAGTTCTAAACTCATTTTTAACGAGTCCTACTCCTATTTTGATGGCCGGTTTTAGCTTTGTTTCAGTTGGCATGACATTGGATTTCTTTGTTACTTTAACGAATTCAGAACGTTTTGAAGAACTTTCTTTTTGTTCTGTCACAGTTCCCACGGAACCAATGGTTTCCACGGACGGAACCATATTTTTGGTTCCGTCTGATCCGTGGTCTACTGTGACAGTTTTGTCCGTTTGTTTCTGTAGACTACTTACATCTCCTAATTTCATAAATCCTAATCCAGTTTTATCATGTGGTGATTTTTGAATTTTCATAATCTCATCCGCACATGATATACTTTTATCAAACCTTTTAAACTTGGAGTTTTGTTTGATGAGATCATTTTGATTAATTTTTTGTTTCTCAATCTCAAGTTTAAGTTCTTCACATGATTCACACATTGTTTCACAACTTTTACTCTTTTATAATCTTTTAGCTTTTTCTCTTAATTCATAAACTTCATTTTCCAAAAACTTTCTTTTCGTTTTCAAAAACTTGTTTTTGTTTATAATTTTTAAGCTTAGTTCACATAGTTTGTTATATTCATTTTGCAATGTGTCATCATCAATAGAAGAGCAAGATGAATCGTAATGTACCTCATCCGAGTCTTGAGCCATGAGAGCGATTTCGTCATTCTTTTGCTCATCATCATCATTTTCACTATCACTCCAAGCACCAATCACGAAGGCACTTTGAGGTTTGTTTTGGTTGGCTTTGGACATTCCCCTATGAGGTGACTCGTGTCTCCACATCTAAAGCACTTTCGTTCACCTTTCCCTTTCTTGTCATCACGATCTCTTCAGAAAGATTTCTTGTCTTCCTTAGGTTGTCTTACGAACTTTCCTCGTCTTCTAAAGAACTTTTTGAAGTCTCGAACGGCTAAGGCATATTCTTCATCATCACTATCCGAACTAGATTCATCATCATCACTAGATTCGACTCTTGCTTTTAAGGCAATAGATTTGACTTTCTCTTTCTTGCCTTTGATATCTCCGAATCTTTCTCCATTACCATTTCGTGGACTTTGAGGTTTCCAATTAGTTCGTTAAGTGACATGCTTGAAAGATCTTTAGATTCTTCAATAGCCGTTACATTTGCTCTCCACTTTGGATGAAGTGCTCTAAGAAATTTCTTGACAAAGTTCTTACTACAAAAAGATTCATCAAGTGCTTTAAGTGAAGTAATAATAGTATTAAATCTAGCAAATGCACAATCAATAGTTTCATCTTCGGGAATAGAGAATTGTTCATATTGTTGTACAAGAAGATCAATTTTGTTGTCTTTAACTTGTGAGTTTCCTTGATGAGTGATTATTAAAGTTTGCCAAATATCTTTAGCGGTTTTACACATAAACACTCTTTCATACTCTTTCTTTGGAAAAGCATTATAAAGCATCATTTTAGCCTCATTATTTTTTGCAACTAATTTTTTTGATCATCCATATGTCTAGTAAGTGAACTATCCTCATCATTTCCACTACCAATATCTTTAAGGGTTACTTTATGATCACCTTCAATTATTATATACCATAAATCTATATCTTTTGATTTCACGTAAGTTTCAAAACGATTTTTCCAATATATGAAACCATTTGGTTCAAATAGTGGTGGTCTTTGCATAGATTGCCCTTCTTTAAAATTTCCAAAATCTATGGATCGTTTCAAGTTTTATAACACAATATATTTTAAAAGCTTGAGTAACGTAGCTCTTGATGCCAATTGTGGAAACTAGAAGGGGGGTTGAATAGTTTACCGGTTTTTACTTTTAATTTCTTTTGAAAACTTTACGTGTAATCAACAATCATTACTAACAAGTAACAAGTAATATGCAAGTAAAGGGAAAGAAACTATCAAACCACAACACGAATGTTTATCGTGGTTCGGCTACAAGGACTCTTTTTCCTTGTCCTACTCCACGCCCCAAGTATCCAACTCGAGAGTTACTCTTACTAGTCAACAAGCTCCTTTCACCGGTGGAGAAACCTTACACGTCGCTTACACACTATTTCCGACACAAAGCTAAATGTCGAGTTCTTTTACAAGGGCACAACCACTCCCGTCACACTATGTATTTTGAGGACTAAAATACTAACCGATCACTAATGAATAGATACAATCAATGAAAGTATGAACAACACAAGTTCACACACTATTTATACAAACAAGTATTCCAACTTTGCGTTGATGCTTGTATGTCTTTGATATGAGTTTGTGATCTTCTTGCTACAAAAGAATCTCACCAAAATGAAAGATGAATATGTTAGATGTAAGTAATGAGAGTATGTATGATAATGTATGATTGTAAGTGATGAGAAACAACTTGGTGTGGCTTGCTATTTATAGGCAAACTGCCTCAGCAGCCCACGGATTGGACGGAACCAATCCTTTGGTTCCGTCTGTGTATGAGTTTGGTTCCGCCAAACTCTGACACACAATCCTTCTTGTTTCTCTTACATATCTTCCAAAGATATTACCAAATCTTCTCAAGATACATTGAGTGACAATCTAAACAATATCTTCACCATATCTTCCAAGGATCATACAAACATCCAAGGATCATGATGCTATACATGATGTAATAAACTTACTATTTATGTTTCAAACAAATGCAAAACACAAGTGTTAACTAACAAATGCTATACTTGTGTAATATTGGTCTTGTGACAATATGTATAAAAGATTTTAACTATATTTATACTTTGTTGCTAAAGTGAACGTTACATTTTGTCGTTAACAAAATATGGCAAAGATCGTAAAATATAAATAACGTTTTTTGGACGATATTTGTATTAACACTATCTACTATTTTGCATCAACATGTTGCGACAACTTCTTTCCGTTGCACTAGCTATTTCACTATCATTTTGTAAACAATTTTATTATTATTTTATAAACTATCCTTCCACTATATTACAAACGGATTTACTATACTCTTAAGAATTTCTTGATTAATACCTTATAAATTAATAATCAGACTTACTATCAACCTATAAACTGTTTTGTTAATCACATATAAACTATTTTGTAAACACCTTACAAATAAGTTTTGCCATTACCTTGTGAAACTATTTTACTATTACTTTATTAACCATTTCACTAAAATTTTATGCATAATTGTCACTATCCTACCAAACATTTCGTCACTCCTTTACAAACTACTTTACCACCATCTTATAAACTAACTCATTAATATACTACTACTACATAAACTGTTTTGGACTAGTTCCGCATAAACTATCTTATTATCACCTTGCAAAACGTTCTGTCAATTACCTTATACCCAATTTGTCACCATACTAAAAACAATTTTGTTACTTTCTTATGAATTACTCTGCCACACTTATTTACTATTACTTCATAAACGGTTTTGTTATTATTATTTTTAAGTCGGTTGCCACTCTTGTGAATCTTATAAACTACGTCGCTCCTATATAAACTACTTTGACTACCATCTTACAAACAATGTGGTTAAGTCGATATAAAACTGAAAACCATAAAACAGTAGAGCTAGAAGTTGTAGAAAATACCGGTTTTCCTAAAATAAAAATCACAACTATAACTAAAAGAAAGTTTTCTTAAACCACCGAACATCATACGAGTTGACTAGTCCGAGCATTGCATCGTTACTCCTCGATTATACATAGCCTGATCACCTATGTCTAATCCTGGAAGAATCATGCAATGATGGGAGTAGTAGTCTCGGATCATGTATGGTCGAGTCTTAAAAAGGCAGCCACCTGAAATTGCATCCTTAATTTGTGCATTGAACCCTGTAGCCAAACACCTATCTTTAGCGTCGAGCATACCTCGTTCCGGTTCTTCTTGTAATGTTTTGTTACGCTACATTTTCGACTATGCTTGATAATCACTGAGTACTTTTGTCATGTCATGTTTTGATCAATTTTAATACGTTGAGTCTTTTTCAGTTCCGGTTATGTTAGTTACAATTTAACCTTGATCTAACTAATATAAACTCGTGCAACATCCTTTTGTAAATCTTCCACTATAACCCTCGAATTGAACAAACAAACACATGAACCTAACTCCATTGTCCTGCTAAACCTTCGTGTGTTGCAAATTTTGTGTGAGTACATAAGCATTTCGTATCACCAACTTTCGCATCTATCCACAGTACGCTTTCGTCTCAGCTTTAACACGTCACAGTAATCAAGCACCTCTATCCAAGGTTATAGATTACAACGTCACCATCAATTTTCACCATTTATCTCTGTCAAGATTTATATTTATTTATAAAAAAATGGCTTGCGAAAATGGGTTAACCTTCTATTAAATAGAATTTTCTTGGTGTTTAGTATTAATAAATGAGTCGGTAAATAGTGACGGAGCCAGTAGGGGGGCTGGAGGGTGCTCGGCCACCCCCAACCGGCCCAACTAGCTCTAAGTATGAGCCACATGTGGCACGTGTCACATACGATTGAAGTCGACGAGCTGTAACTTTCTTTGAAAATCTTTGATTCTTTATAAGTGCTACACATAGTATGGAGTAAAAGAGGTGAAAATGTATTTTTTTTATAATTATTTTGAAGAGAAGAAAAGAGATGAGAAGGTCGGAGATGATGAGGTAGAAATGTTAAATGTAAAAGATGATGAATATATTGTACCAGTTTGTTCTTCGCTAGTTATGTTTGTCCTTTAGTAGAGGTAGGACCATAAGTTAATTTAAGTTTTTGTATATAAGTTATTTTTATTCATCAAAGGAATGGTGTGTAGTAAATCAATCAAACAAATAATTTAGTTAAAATATTTTAAATCATTCAAATTAATGGGGCTTTTTAGTTTTTACCATTTATTTTCAGAAATTATGTATTGGTTTTATTCTCTAAAAAGTTGTAGTTTAGTTGCAGAAACGTGGTGAACATCCAATTTTATCTAAGATTCATATGATTTATGTTATTACGCTATGTTTAATTGGGTTAGTACTAAAAAAAAAGTATCATCAAACCAGTATGTCCAACGATTGAAACTTCAATATAACTTGTAAAACAATGGATTGTATGTCACTATCGGGGAAAAAAATTGAGCTCCCCTTAATACGAATTCCTGGCTCCGTCCCTGTTGGTAAATTACAAGATATTACGCAAAGAGCCGCTTATACACTTAGAATATTTGGATCTTATTGTTGTGGCCCTAAATTTGATAACAAAAAATGCAAAACATAAATAATTTCCATGAACACTCAAAACTGATTCTTGCAGCTTACAAAGCAGGTTGTCACCCTCAAACTAGATAGAATATAGGTTTTTTACAGGTGAGGCAAGTTCAAGCACTTGCCTTTTACGGGATGCATATGATTCCACCAGTCTTGGCAGCTATACATGTTATTGCAGAGTGTTCTCAAACAAGACAAAATGGGTAACTACTTGAAACTAATACACTTTTACTACTATAGTATTTATATTAGGGTTAATTTTTGATATGGGCCAGTAGCCTAATTGTTGAGACTTTTTGGACACGAATTTAAAAATTTCTCATTCTAGACATGGGCTACTTTGGACCTGGGCTACCATAGTTAAAACGTTGACACGTGTCCTGTTTTGTCTTATTACGTCTTGTTGTAAATGACATATATACCCTCTTCTTAGAATTGGGCTACCCACTTCACCCCTGGGCTACCTTTGGTATTGGGCTACCCACTTCATCTTCTCCAGCAACACCACCACCAATCCAACCCTGATTCTGGCGACCCCAACCCAGATTCCGGCGACCTCAAAACATTATATATTAAAATTCGCCTAAAATACAATATGCAAAGTCGGTAGTAACAAATCTTACATTAATATTTGCTCATTTCTCAAATAATTACATATAATTCTATTACTTTCCATATCAATAATCAAATATACGTTTTGTCCTAAACAACACATAAACAAATCTTGCAAATTATCATGAAGCAGCAGTATCTGAACAGTAGTTAAAAAATATCGCTAGCACACTATTCTTAGTACAAGCGGCACAAAAAATATTGAGTAGTACTAGAAGCATAATCGTTCAGATCCAACTCATGTGTAGATACGATTAACAAATCAATTAACAAAACGTTTTGTCTTTTTGAGATCTGCTCATGTGTAGATCCAACTCAACCAAGTTTTCAGATCTGCTCACGTGTTTTCACAAATCAATTAACAAAATGGTTCAGATCTTCGGCCACCACCACTTATGTTTTCAGATCTGCTCATGTGTAGATCCAACTCATCCAAATTTTCAGATCTGCTCATGTGTTTTCACAAATCAATTAACAAAACGGTTCAGATCTTCGGCCACCACCACTTATGTTTTCAGATCTGCTCATGTGTAGATCCAACTCATCCAAGTAGCTGGAATCGAGTTAGATGTTTCTGCCTCACCACTTGTGGATGCTTGTCGAGAGTCAGATCTTTTGATATTGACTGCTGGAAAAGGAGATATCGTTAGATTGGTGCCACCGTTGATCATCTCGGAGCAAGAACTGGATCGCGCCGTTGACATCATGTATGAATGTTTGCATGTTCTTGATGAAAAGATCAACAACTAGGATCAAAATGGATCTGTTTTTATTTAATTTATTTTTCCTTTTGTACTTTTTATTATTTTAAATGTCTAGTATGCAGAATATGACGTAATTTGATGCTCCGTATACTATATTCAAGATAGCTGTATGAACTTGAAACTTGGTGAATAATGTACATTGGCTTTTTTAAAATTTGGGAATGTGGATAATGTATGACTGTACGAGCATGTTTCAAAATGGGAAAGTGGTTTTACAACAGGTGGTGGTGGGTTAGTGGTTTTGATGGTGGTGGGTGGTTTGGTATATATGTAATAACAAATGAATAAGATGATATATATGTAATTTATCACATGACATACTAATGATTAAATTACATGTGTCATGATTTTAATTATGGTAGCCCAGGTTCAAAGTAGCCCATGGCTATTTTGAGAATTTTGTAGATTCTTGTCTAGAAAATATTAACAAGTTGGGCTACTGGTCCATATCAAGAATTAACCCTTTATATTAAGATGACAGAGTATATTTTAGACAACAGTTTGTAGAGATTTCTATGTAACGCAATTGATTTGTAAAGTTATACAATTCATGAAAATGATATGATTATGAATCTGCCGTGAAAAAAATAGAAATGATATGTGGTACATATACTTATTAGCTGCACAAGTGTAGCAAGAATTGAGATCAATATAGAACTCATATTTGTCATAGAACCAATGAACCAATCATAGCCACTCATTTTTATTTTTCATTTTTTTTAAAACAACATATCTTGCAAACGGTAAATCTTCAAGCTACAAAAAAATACAATCACGACGAGAATTAAAACATCTTTCTATAGATATGCATTGTTATATACTTTCGACGAACTTTTTTTTCTCGACCAACTTTTTTTTTTTTTTTTTTTTTTTTTTTTTTTTTTTTTTTTTTTCCCCCAAAAA
>LBNU01002093.1:171456-190199 GCA_014162995.1 Artemisia annua | reverse complement strand
ATATATAAACTATAAAAACTGTAATTTATCACATGTAGATATTTATACAAAAATAAATATTATTATAAGATTTATATTCTCTGTCATTGATTCATATCAAGATGAACAAGATTCAGTCGTCTCTCTGCCATATATTCACATTCAGATATACAAATTGAATTTGGACATGTTAATAAACAAACCAATGTATTAAAACTGGTTCCCTAACGGTCGAGCTCCCAGTTCACGATTCAACCGGCGGTTCAACAAGATTTTTTCCTCATAACCAGCTTCCGATAATCCAACTGGTTTCTGGTTCAATTGACCGGTCAACCCGAGTTTTAAAAAATTAAAACAAACGGCGCTTTACCTTGGACTTGGTTCACTTTCAGTTTTTCTAGAATTAATAGTACTAGGTAAGGAAATTGGACTTGTGTTCACATTAACATTTATTCTACGAGAAATTATGTTGAGAAGTGAGAACCCTCTTGTATGAACAAAGAATTGAAGTTTCGTAGCATATATAGACAAAAATGAACGACTCTTGACCATAATGATTAATTATTTAATTTCAAATTAAATAGTAGTAACCAATTGCATGTCTATATATACCTTTTGCTTTATTACACTGCATGCCTATATATATTTACCTGAAAACATCTAATATAATCACATTTACATATGAATACTTTCACATTCTTCTTGCTTCTAATTGTTTCAATATTGTGCAGCAATTGTCTGTGTAATGGCAACTTGTGCATTGAGAATGAGAGAGTGGCGCTTTTGCAGTTTAAGCATGATCTCGTAGATGATGCCAACCGTCTCTCTTCATGGAGCAGTGAGTACATCGAATGTTGTAGTTGGGCTGGGATCGTTTGTGATAATGTTACCGGTCATGTCCATGAACTTCATCTCCGAGGACATGATCCTGAGCAGATGCTAGGAGGAAACGTGAATCCGTCTCTGGTGTCATTAAAGCAACTCAAGTACCTAGACTTGAGCTCCAACAATTTTAACGAAATTCAGATTCCCAGTTTCATCGGCTCTCTTGGAAATTTGAGATATTTGAATCTCTCAATGTCACAATTCCAAGGTGGAGTCCCTTATGAACTGGGAAATTTGTCCATGTTGGTTGTCCTTGATCTCAAAAATGGAATATGGCTAAGTAATTATCCTGTGAAGGATTTGTAATGGCTATCGATTCTTCCATATTTGGAGTATCTGGACATGTCTGGTTATGATCTTAACAGTGCGTCTGATCACTGGCTTCAAGTAATCAACACCCTTCCTTCACTGGTGGAATTGCACTTGATTTCATGTAATCTTTCTCAAATCCCTCAACATCTAAGTAACACTAACTTAACTTCACTTACCAACCTCGATCTTTCATATAACATATTCAACAGTTCCATGCCTAGGTGGATCTTTAGTCTAAGTAAGCTAGTTTACTTGGATTTGACAAGCTGCCTTTTCCATGGTCCGGATCTTGTTGATAGAGTCAGCGGTTTTCATAATTTGACTAATCTAAAAGTTCTTCATGTTCCTGGAAATGATTTTATGAATTCAACATTAGTTTTGAGGGGCTTGTTGAGCCTAACTAGTCTAGAGGTCCTTGATGTTAATACCTGCAACATTGCAGAACCGATTCTTAGTGATCTTTCGAATATGACTTCTCTTGTTTATATCGACTTGTCACAAAATCAAATATTGGAGACCTTACCAAACTCATTTCAAAACCTTTGCAACTTGACTTTTATTGATATCCGAGATAATTTCTATAGCGGAAATGTATCTGATTTTCTCAATAATTTATGTGAATGCAAATCACCTAAGTTGCAGTACTTAGCGTTTTCTGCAAACCGCCTTTTTGGTCATATTCCAGATAGAATAGGACAACTTCAGAATTTGGTTACTTTTGATCTTGCATTCAATAAAAGAATTTCTGGCACAATTCCAGAGTCCTTAGGAAGATTGTCATCCTTAGAGGATTTGAGGCTTAATGTCAACTTGCTTTCTGGTCGGCTCCCTGATTCACTCGGAAACTTAACATCATTGAAATCGTTAGAGATTTCTTTCAACAATCTTAGTGGAACTCTACCTCAGAGTTTGGGCAAGCTTGGGAATTTGAATTTCTTGAGCGTGCATCATAATTCATTGTCAGGTTTAGTAACTGAAGATCATTTTGCCAACCTCACAGCTTTGGACACCATAAGGGCAGAGGGAAACACGTTAACACTAAAGTTGAGTGATAATAGTTGGGTCCCCCCTTTCCAAGTTGGTATCCTCAGTATAGGTTCTTGGAATTTAGGCCCTCACTTTCCTTCATGGATCCAGTCACAAACAAACTTGTGGGATTTGGACATAGCCAACGCACTAATTTCAGATACCATGCCTAGTTGGTTTTCGAGCACATTTTCTAATATTGATTACTTGAATGTATCCTTCAATCGTATCCAAGGGTTTTTGTTTCAGAATGTTAGCTTCCTTGCACCTAAAGCGGTGCTAGATCTAAGTGACAACGATTTTGAAGGCCCCATACCTGAAACGTTCAATGAAGCTGAATTTGCTGTTCTAGATATATCAAGCAATCGCCTTTCAGGAAATCCTGATCCATTCCTGTGCCCAAGTTTAGAAAAATCTAGATCGCTAAAGGTTCTTGATCTATCCAATAACAACCTTTCGGGTGTTATTCCAGATTGTTGGTTGAATTGGCCAAATTTATCAGTCATAAGCTTTCAGAACAATAATTTTTCTGGTGAAATTCCACAATCTGTGATGGAGTTACCATCTCTCGAATCATTCAACATCCGCAACAACAGTCTCTCTGGAGAAATACCTGCGTCTCTTTTGAATTTGAAAAGCTTGCAAATTTTAGAGCTTGCTGAAAATGATTTCTATGGAAGGATACCGATGTTGATAGGGAGAGAAGAAACAAACTTGAAGCTACTCAGCCTCAGGTCAAACAAGCTTGACGGTGAAATCCCAGTTGAACTTTGTCGTCTCACTTCTATCCAGATACTGGATCTTGCACATAATAATCTTTCAGGAACTTTACCAACATGCTTTTACAATTTCAGTAGCATGTTTGAAAAACGCGAATTGAGTCCATTTGTGCTATATGATGTGCCATTTCAAGTAAAAGTTCTTGGAAGTGCATCTTTGGTGGCTAAAGGAAGGGAGTTAAAGTATACCAGCATTCTCTATTTGGTCACTACGTTGGATCTCTCGGGTAACAAGCTCTATGGGTCCATTCCCAAGGAACTTATGGGCTTGTTAGGGTTGCGCTGGATGAATTTGTCAGGTAATCATTTGACAGGAAAAATACCGGAGGAGATTGGTGAGATGACATTACTTGAATCTCTTGATTTATCTGTTAACGAGATTAATGGGAGGATTCCTTGGAGCATATCGAGGTTGTCTTTATTAAGTTCCTTGAACTTGTCTTTCAACAAGTTGACAGGACAAACCCCAACAGGTACTCAACTCCAGACCTTCAACGAGTCAAGCTTCACGGGAAACTTGCTATGTGGGCCTCCACTTTCCGAGCTATGTGAAAACAAAGGGATCTCACCCGATGCAAATACTGGAAGTGAAAAAGACCAAAACTATGATGAATCAGACGTAAACTGGGGATTTGTCATCAGCGTTGTTCTTGGATATATAATCAGCTTTTGGGCCGTGATTGTTCCTCTCATTGCTAGCAAAGAATGGAGAAACAAGTACTTTAACTTTCTTTACAAAATGTGGTTTAAGGTTCGTAATACTATTTGTAAATAATGTTATTTGTAACACGAACTGTTTATGCCTTTCCACTTTTTCTTTCGTGAACTTGTAGCATCTATATGATGTGAGTCTAATAATATTCAGTTCTATTTGATTTTCCTCCACAGGCATTTGATTCTTCACATTTTGCGAATATTTATTGTAGACCTTTTGGTCAATAGTTTTCTTAGTTCATTGGCTTTGATGTGTATATGTATGGATAGGATATGTGTGTGAGTGTGTGTTAATGGTTGGATAGATTATGCATGCACATCTAAACCTATAGTAGTACATGGCTGAATATCTATCGTAATTAAGCGCTTATTTTCAATAAGTTCAGTAATAAAACCTTTTCGCCTTTCTGGCTTATCTATACTATATTATAAAGCGTTTGGGACTATTCTATAATTAGAAAGGCTTAAAATTCAGATTTTTTATTACTAATTATGGCAACTACACACAATTTATAACCACCCAAACAACCACTCCAACAATTTATAACCACCCCAACAACCACTTTCCACCACCCCAACAACCTCCTCTTCACCACCAAAAGAATCAAACCCCCACTATACATTGCATATATGAATGGAGTTATATTTGGTTTAAGTTATGGGGACTATGTGGTATCTGCCCCGCATTGCGTGGTCACCCTTCTAGTAATGTAACTATTTGTGTGGGTATTACAAGTGTGTGTGTGTATCTAGTATGTATTTGTCTAAACATGTGCCACACGAGCCATTGCGTATACATGGATGTTTGTATATACGTGGTGTAAGTTGATTCTAACTTAATTGTATTTGTATATGTTTTTTAATGCCAGAATGTAAGACCCAAGGCGTTTGGTTTAGTGATATCTGAGTGTGCCCATCAACCAAGATATTGTCAGTTCATGTACGTCTCGTTAGAAACATTTGTGAGATAGTGTGAGATAGATGGTATAGGTGCGTGCAAAAATTGTGATTCTACAGAAAGTGCGTCTATATAAAGTGTATGTGTCTAAATGAGTAAGAATGTTTGAAATAATTATGTCTAGCAAATATGTGGGTAGTTTCTCACAGAATTTGATAGATCCGTGGGAATTTCGTGGGTAATCACTCACGGAATTCTCACTTAAAGATCACTGTGCATGTTTCCATTTACTTACGATACCTACATTATTACAGTACCCATTATAAACAAAATCAACCCATCCCTTCTAGCTCATTGATCGAGGTCCCCCAAAAGGATTTCTTTTTAATTCGATCGGTGACTTGGGTATAGATTTTTTAGTCATAAGCTATTTTCAGATTTTGTTGCTTGGAGAAGTGATCAGTGCCGTAGTTATGAGTGGTTAAGCTTGTGAGAATCCGGTTGTCTTCAACTATCTCGTCGCTATTCGACAAAGTGAATCTTCCTTGTGGTCATGTGTTTGGTTTGACATAGTGAAAGAGTTCTTTGGTTCGGATATTTGAGCTTTCGGATAGTTTTGTTTATTGTATACTTACACATTTTCACAATACTTATCTATATTATGTCTTTATATTTGTATGTAGTTTTATATTATTTGAGCGTCAATGTAAAACCCACATTTTCACTTCACGCTTAAATTACCAAAATGCCCTTACAATTTAATTATTTGAATAAAAACTTATGTAAAACCCCAAATAAATCACAAACAATTGTAATTAATAATCTAGGCTAAGTAATATTTTTTTTGTGATCATTATAATAAAAGTAAAATTTAGAAAAGTAATTATTTCACCTAAATAAATAATTATGGCCGAATATATATACTTTTATAATTATATAATTAATATTTAAAATATAAATTGTAAATTAAAGAGAGATAAATATTAGCTAATTAAGGAAATAATTACGAAATCAGAAAATTACTCCCCCAAATCGATTAGGGCCGAAATACCTCATGGCAAATCCCGATTACATGGTTTACCATTTTATTTTCTCATTTACCACTTTTAAAAACACCTACATGCTCCCAAAAATCCTCTAGACAGCATACGATTTTTTTTGGCTTCTACCATATTTTTCTTGGGTCTCTACCAGTACAAGGGAAGTGCAAAAAACAGCCTTGATGCTTGGGGTTTGATCGTGTGAGCTGTGGAAATTGTTTGGCTCAATTTATTCTAACCGAGAGACACAAATTCACAACACCAAATCCTCTCGTTCTAAAATTCATCTGGTAATTTTTTATCATCCTTTACATCATATATTTCCCATAAAAAATGTTTAAAATGATCCATGCATGTTTTGTAATTCGTATGGAATTAAATTGATTATAAACCCTAAAAACGTGTAAGTTCATATACGGCCACATATAATTTTTATGAACCTCAAATGTATTTTTACAATATGTAATATGATATATGTGACCTGTAAAAATTTCATTCGAAATTATCTTAAGTTTAGGGCCATGGTTTGTAATTTATTTTGTTTATTGTTTTATTCGGCTTAATTATAAAGGAAAGAAAAAAATAAAAATGAGGCATGAACGAATTAGGGTTAGGGTTTGGATGAATGTTTTCATGAAAATTAATGATATTTAAGGTTTGTGTCATTATTTTATAATTATTGGAAATTAGGGTTTTGATTTTGTATAATTATAATTAAAACCGAATTGTTTTTGAAAATTAGAGGGGGTGTTTTGTAAATTAGTAAACTGAAGGGTTATGTTAGAAACATCAGTAAGATCAGGTTGGATTTCATAAAAATTGGTATAAGGGTTAAATGTGTTAGTTTTGTGATTAAAAGGACAAAAAAAATTGGAATTATATATAATTATTAAATAGAATTGTATTTTATTTAAATAGAGGGACCATTTTTTGTAAATTCTGAAAACTCAGTTCCTAAACTATAGATAATTATATTGAGGGGCTAAGGGTGTAAATTTGATAATTTAAGGGGCTTGTATGTAATTTTTATAATTAAAAGGTTTAAATTGTAAATATGATGACTAGAAGGACTAATAATGTAAATATGATGAAAGTATGCATGTCTTGGCTGGAATAAAGTGTAGAGGCTTTTTATGTCATTTGTGTAAAATTGTGTGACTTATGTGATAATTATATTAGTTAATGGTTTAATTATGGTAAATTGATAAATTAAAGGATTAATATGTAACTTTGGAAACTAAAGGGTATAAAGTGTAAACTTGACATTCTTGGCTTATGTGACTTATGTATATGTGTTATAATATGTATATTTTCATTTGTGACCCTTAACTTGTTATTTTGACACTTTTAACCCTAAAACATATTAAATAACATTTAGAAACCCTAATTTCGGAAAACGCGTATAAAATGAAATCCTTGACTTATGTGAACATGGGAACTTGATTAAATGACAAACCTAACTTATATGAATATGTTAATATGTGGAAACTTGCTAATTTTGGAAATCTGCTAATTATGGAAACCCGCTATTCTTGGAAAACACTATTTATGGAAACCTTCTAAATAAGGAAACTTACTAAAAATAAAAAGCCTTCCAAAATGATTAAGCTACTTAAAGTGGGAAGTTACTAAATATGAAAAGTTACCTAAAATAGAAAGCTGCTAAATATGGAAGGCTACTAAAAATGGAAAGATAACTAAAAGAGGCAACTTACGTGATTTGAACTCTTCTTGATTCGTATTCATTCTCTTCTAGGTTCGGTAAAGCGGGAATGGCCGTTCTCTTATCGTTTGACCTCGGTTGTTTTGACTCGGCAAAGGTTCAAATATTCCGTACTCTTTCAGTAAGAGTGCACACTTCCTCTCTCTTGACTTTGTCTTTGATTTGTTAACGTATTATGATTCCGTTTGATCTTGATTATGATCCTTCGTAGTTGACTCTATGATTGATGTGTTTCACCGGTATTTGCGATCCTATTGTTATTCGTTGAACCCTTATGATCCGTTCGATAACCTTTTGTGACCTTAACCTTTGAACCCTTGTGAGACTTTGAATGTTCTTTTGGGATAATATAACGGGAGGTGAAATTTCTTTTCTTAATTATGATATGGAAACATTTAAAGGGGAAACTATTTTATAACGACACTTTTAATATGATTTAAGATCACTTATCTATGGGATTTTTTTTATAAATTCATAAAGACCACTTTTAAAGAACATTTTACGCAAACCTTTATTAAAGATCATTTTTATGAATGCCATCTTTTGGAAGATATTTTCTAAACGAACCCTTGTTATAAACCTTTTTAAATGGGAATATACTACGAACCTTTTTAAACAAGTGATGGGAACCTGCTAAATTGAACTTTTGTTTTGAACTCTCATTATGACCCTTTGATTTATGAACTATGGGACTTTGAAACTTGGAATAGTGAACCTTGTGGATTGGGAACTCTGGCTTTGACCTCTCCATTTTGACCCATTGATATAACATCTTTGATTGATCCTTTGACATTGACCTTTGATACTGAACCTTTGATACTGAACCTTTGATATTGAACCTTGACTACATGACCCTTCAGTATTTACCCAGGTATTACTTGTTGTGAAGTAGCCACAACCATAGCATTGATGCACCAATGTTATGTACTCTAGTGGGGCTGGAGAGATGTCCCCCACCTTCCATGATTTGTTATTGACTACTGCTATGATTATGATTTGTTTGCAGGGGCGTATGGATGCATCCTAGATTTGATTGATTGATTGATTGTTTGATTGAGACTACTATATTGACTACATGGATATATATTACATTGTTTGGTGACTAGGTATGCGTGCATTGTAACCCCTCACATATTGGGAGTTGATCACTCCATATTGGGTTACTATTGGATTGGATTGTATATTGATTGGGCCTGGGGTAAAACACTGATTCTACATACATTACATCTTACCTTTAACCTTGATATCTTTTGATTACCCATTTGACACCATATGTAATCCATCTTCATATTCCTTTGATTATTCCTAACTCTATTGTATTGCTTTGTTATTTGTTGATATCTGTTCACTGAGCTTTTTATGCTCAGCCGCTTTCTTTTCCATGCGGCAGGTTTAGTAGGAAGCTGGGTTATGGACGAAGGTTTTGCTTTTGGGCTTAGAAGACTTCACCCTGATAGATACTTGCTGGACTTAGAGTTGTTTAGAAGTAGTTTTGTTTTGGGCTTAGTATTGTTGTTGCCCTTTTGTACCTTGTACTTTGTTTTGCTTTCCTTTGTAACCCTTGTAAGTTTTGTATTAGTATTGTATCTCCGTTTCACTTGTGTTCTGATTTGACTCCATAATGTTACACTTTAGCCCTTTTCGGGTTGGGGTGTTACAATCAAAAATGGGTTATGTCACCGATGTTAAATTAGAAAAAAAAAACTATATATTATAACTGCATTGCTACAAAAACCCTTTATGTCTATAAGGTCCGTGCACTTATAATCCAAATTTCTCGATTATTAGTATTTATGTTCTAAATGAGAAAGGGATCTAGTGAGAAGAAAAAATAAAATGAGAAGAGTGAGAGGAAATTCTAGCCACACATATTAAATAGGAGGGATAAATTTAATGGGTGATGCATCTATTTTTGACACCTCAACCTCAGAATTTGTGATGCATCTATTTTTGACACCTCAACCTCAGAATTGGACACCTCCGTTGGAGGAGTTTGAAGATGATTTTGTTGTTCCAACCAGTTTACCACCAAACATAAGTCATGATCATAAGATTCTATTAAAAGAGGGCACACAACCTGTTAATATCACATCATACAGACACCTACCAACTCAGACGGATGCAATAGAAGCTATGGTTAAGGAATTACTTGATGCAGGGTCATAAGGCATAGTGAAAGCTCATTTCAATCTCCTATAGTAATGGTGCAAAAGAAAAATGGTAATTGAAGGATATGCATAGATTATAGGCAGTTAAATAAACACACCATCAAGGATAAATTTCATATCCTACTCATTGAGGAATTAATTGATGAATTGTATGGTTCTCTCATTTATTTAAAGTTGGATCTCAGGTCTTGAAATCATCAAATAAGAATATGTGAGGATGAAATTGTAAAAGACATCACTTAAGACACATGAGGGTCATTATTAATCCATCAACATTTCAGTTTCTTATGAATGAAGTTTTCAGACCTTTCCTTAGAAAATTTACATTGGTATTCTTAGATGACATCCTAATTTACAGTCCTACTATGGAGATTCATATGGAACATTTAAAGATTGTTTTGCAGACAATGAGAATGCACAAATTGTTTGCAAAATTGAGTAAATGTACTTTTGAGGTGACAAGAGTGAATATTTGGGATACATAATCACTAATAAAGGTGTGGCAACATATCCAACTAAGATAGTAGCAATGAAGATGATATGAACCGAATCGATAAAAGAGGTGAAAAGAATAATTAACTAGATAAATGATCTATTTTGAAAAGATAAACCAACCCCCCAAATGGTTTATATTAGTGAGATAAACCGGCTCCCCAATTGATATGCAAATCAACTCTTAATTATATTCAACATAATCAAAGTTACATCCCTAATGCCCTATTTATAATAAAGATAACCTAGTCCTAATGCTTGTAGGATAAGTAGAAGACATACCCAATCCTAATAAAACTGCAACTCCTAATATATATCTAAATATATTAAAAATAACTAAATAATAAATCAGTTCATATCATTACTCCCCCCAAACTCACACCTTGTCCTCAAGGTGTGGATTTGAATTCGCCTCTTAATCGACCTTGAGTGCATGATCCCATTGATGGTTCATTTACCTCATCTGTATCGTCAACAATCATCACTTGCAAGGTGTGACTCGGACACCGATGACCTGGCTTGAATTTCTCCTCGCATCAGAAAGATAGTCCTTTAGCCCTCCTTTCTTCCAATTCCGACTCGATCATTCTTCGAAAGTGCTCTATATTGTTGGTTTATCCCCCGGTCGCCCGTGAACTCCTTTACGAACTAACATCAACCATCTTATTATCATCAATCATTATAGCAAGTTTCATGGCATGAATCAAACCCTCGGGTTACATGACTCGAACCGCTGATCACAATTCGGGTTTTCAACCCTTTAATGAAGGTTCCTCCATGACCTGCTCCAAAATACCAAGCAATTTTCCCGCTAATAACTCAAACAAACTTACATACTCACGGGTAGATCCTTCTTGTGTTATTGCCAGAAATTGCTCATATAAGGTTCCCTCCTATGATGGTTGAAATCATTCCAGCAGCCTCCTCTTTAACCCTTCCCACGACCAAAACGGTGATCTCGCTTCACTCCAACGATACCAAGCTAATGCTTGCCCCTCCATGCACAAAACTACAGCTCTAAGTTGTTCACTTGGTTCCACATCTTATACTTCAAAATACCTCTCTACCTTGTAAATCAAGCCATGAGAATCCTCTCCATCAAATAATGGCATCTTTAGCTTCTGCATACGATAATCTGATCCATGATGACTACCCCTATGGCCATGATTAAAGGTGTCATGCTCTTCAGGTTGAATGTAGTTTTCTGGAACTGTACCCTTCTTGCTGTAATAATAAGTCCCTAATTCCTCAAATCCATGGTTGCTCTCTGGTTCCTTATTCCTTAGCTTTGAAGTCTCTGGTTTATCATCATAAGAAAAATAAGGAAAGCCAAGGTTATCTAATTTTAAACCATTCAGTTCGTTATTAGGTTTGTAGACGGTTGATAGACGCTTTGGAGGCTCGTTCATGGGTTTGAAAGTCTCAGTAGATGCAACATATGGCGAGGCTTGATTCTTAGGTAAACCACCTGATGAGAACATCTTTACCCACTCCTCATGTTGTCGCTCCATTGCTGTTGTTATTGATGATGTTATTACTGCTATTAGCTTTGTTTCTATGGCACCCAATTCAACAGTAAACCTATTTTGCATTGTTTTGATCTGCTCATTAACATTTGTTCGGTGTTGAGCAAACTCTTTTTTGAACTGATCAAATTCATTATTGAGATCTGCAACCTTCTTGATGGTCATCGTGATGATTCCCAGATTTTTTTTATCTCGAACAAAAAAACAGATTTTGTGGTCGATGAATTGTAACCGATAAACAGTAGCCAGTGAACAATAAATTTTTTTTGAAACCCTAGAATCAAACAGTTCTGATACCAATTTGATACGAATCAGATCGATAAAAGAGGTGAAAAGAATAATTAACAAGATAAATGGTCTATTTTGATGAGATAAACCAACCCCCCAATGGTTTATATTAGAGAGATAAACCGACTCTCCAATTGATATTTAAATCAAGTCTTAATTGTATTCAACATAATCAAGGTTACATCCCTAATACCCTATTTATAATAAAAGATAATCTAGTCCTAATGCTTGTAGGATAAGTAGAAGACTTACCCAATCCTAATAAAACTGCAGCTCCTAATATATCTAAATATAATAAAATAACTAAATAAAAAACCAGTTAATTTCAATAGAATTGGCCTCAACCACGTAACTTGAAATAATTAAGGGTATTTTTGGGTTTGATAGGGAATTATAGAAGGTTTTTTAAGAATTTTGTTGTCATAAGTCAACCTCTTATTGCCTTGCTTAAGAAAAATGCCTATGTTTGGAATGAAAGAGCTCAAGCAGCTATTGAAGCTTTGAAGATGGCAATGACACAAGCCTCAGTACTTAAACTACCTAATTTCAATAAGCCTATTGTAGTCTGGTATTGACAATGGTGTTGTATAGCCATCCAATTGCTTATATGAGAAAGAATTTTGGGCAGTCATTCAAGCTTTGGAGAAATGGAAGGGGTATGTATTGGATAGACACTTTGTAATCAAGACTGACCATTTTGGTCTCAAGTACTTAATGGATCGAAGGTTTACAACAAAAGCTCAGAGGAAATGGCTTCCAAAGTTGATGGGTTATGATTATTTTCTACAAAAAGGGAAGTGGGAATATTCCAGCTGATGCTTTATCTAGAATTCTAAACCCTGGTGAATGTTACAGATCACTTGTAGTATAGTGTCTAGTGATTTGTATGGAAGAATTGAGCAAGCGTGGACTCAAGATCCCGGACTACAAGCCATTATACATTAGTTGTAGAAAATAGTGCTTCTACCAAACACTATACTTGCCTGCAAGTCAATTACTCAGAAAAAGCAAGTTAGTGGTTGGAAATGATATTCACCTGAGACAAGATATGTTGAAACACTTTCATAGTGAAACACAAGGAGGTAGGGCTGTAAACGAACTGGACGAACACGAACGGAGCTTTGTTCATGTTCGTTCATTTAATTTTAACCAGAAAAATAAATGAACACGAACGCTTAAACGGACGATTTTCGCTGTTCATGTTCGTTTATTAAGAAATTGAGTTGTTCATGTTCGTTCATTAAGATACTAACGAACGCTAAACGGATATAAACTGTTAGCATTAAAATTAT
The DNA here is from genome assembly GCA_014162995.1 of Artemisia annua. Classification (NCBI taxonomy): domain Eukaryota; kingdom Viridiplantae; phylum Streptophyta; class Magnoliopsida; order Asterales; family Asteraceae; genus Artemisia; species Artemisia annua. The sequence continues at coordinate 177,077 of LBNU01002093.1, read as the reverse complement.
GTATTTAGAAGTGATGGTCATTCTCATCATTATAACTTTGTATCGTGTCGTAGAACGTTAGAATAGATTAAGCTAAATGGGCTTATGGACTTGGATAAGCTAGTATTCTATTAGTTAAGTCTTGAAAGTCCTTCAAATGTAAATCCAGGTCCATAAGGGAAACAAAAAGCCCAAGCCCATAGAAGCCTTATGCTTGGAAGTATAAAAGGCTCAAGACACCTCATTTGTGAGTGTGCTTGAGTGTGTGTATGTGTGTGTTCTCTCTAAGAAATAACATGTTCTTCACTTCATCTCTTTCTCACTAATATACATTCGACATACATATATCTTAAGTCACCAATCCAAGCTCTATATTGTGTGATAAAGTTAACTAATTTAAGGTCTTACAAGTGGTATCAATAGCCAAACAACGTTTTAGGAGTGTGTAAAATCGTTTCTTGTCAAAAAATTTCTTAAAAGTTTCGTTTCTTACTAAAAAACGTGTACTTTTACTTAAAAAGAATCGATTTTTAAGTGTTTTGTTGTTAAAGTTGTTGTTTTTATTGAAGTTTTAGTGCTTTTAAAGAAGTTGTACAAAAGATTTCAATCAAAAACATCAAAACGAGTGATTTTTAGGTGTATTTTGGTGAAAAAAGGTTCTAGCGTTTAGCTCCTCGTTAAGATTTCTTCATAGCGTTTAGCTCTCAAATCTAGCGTCTAGCTCAGAAAAAGGACAGCGTTTTGGATTTTAGTGAAGGACAGTTTTGGCTTATTCATAGCGTTTAGCTCTTTTTCAGCGTTTACATCTGAATTCTAGCGTTTAGCTTAGTAGCGTTTACCTCCTAGCGTTTACCTCTGTTCTAGCGTTTAGCTCCTAGCGTTTACCTCTGTTCTAGCGTTTACCTTTGTTCTAGCGTTTACCTCTGTTCTAGCGTTTAGCTCTAGTGTTTAGCTCCAAAGGTGCAGTTTGACCAAAGTTGACTTTTTACGTCAAAACCTCAAACAACTATAACTTTTGAACCGTAACTCCGTTTTCGACGAAATACCTGTCAAAACGATTGTGAGAACGAGGAGAATGACAAATTGAGAATCGAAAGATTCTTCAACCCAACCTTCGAGGCCAAAATCCACTCCGAATGGAAGTTATTGAGGGTTTAAGTTTTCAGACCAAATTTTTCACCATAACAACCTACCTTCACCAACAACAAACTCAACTCCTACTTCGTTGAAACGATCCAATATTAACTTTATCATACATACCTTCATCAATGGCTACTCAACAAGATATACATGCAGCTGGTGCGGAAAACCGTCCTCCTATGCTTGAAAAAGGTGGTTATCTTCCATGGACAAGCCGCATGGTTCGTTACATCAAAACAAAGACTGATGGTAACCTCATGATCAAATCCATTAAAGAGGGTCCATTTAAGCCAACACAAATTCAAGATGAAGGTAATCCAAATGCAACACCTCCTACTCTCCCATCTTTTCATGAACAAACAGAAGCCGAGTACACAGATGAAGACAAGAAGCAGATCGCCGCTGATGATATGGCAATGCACCTAATCCAACTCGGGTTACCGCGAGAGATCTTTGCAGTAGTCGACAGCTGTGAAACTGCTTATGATATGTGGGAAAGAGTTAGAAAACTATGTCATGGAACAGAAATTGGGCAACAAGACATTGAAAACAAGCTTCTAACCGAATGGGAGAACTTTAAATCCTCTGAAGGTGAACAGATTGAATCCTACTACACAAGGTTTTGCACTTTGATGAATGAGTTAATCAGAAAGAAGTTGACACCAAGACCAATCGCAACAAACATCAAATTCATCAACAACATTCCAGTAGAATGGGGACGATATGTCACAATTGTCAATCAGACCAAGGATTTACATCAGGTGAACTATGATCAAATTTATGATTTTCTGAAACAAAACCAAGCTGAAGCTAATGAAGTAAGGAAAGAACGATAGGCAAAGAATCATGATCCTCTCGCATTGATTGCTACTACACCAACACCTCTAGCAGTGAACACACAACATCAACCATCACCATTATCATCCACTCACAACAACATGCAACAACAATACATTCCACAACCAACACCAGTCTACCAACAACACTTCTACCCACAACAGCAACAAATCATTCCTCAATAACAACAATATCCACAATTCCAAGAACCTGAATTCACTGACAACGATGAATCAACTGCTGCATTGACACAAGCATTTGCTTTTCTGAAAAAAGCTTTCCAAGGACGCTATTCTACACCAACAAACAACAACCAAAGGATTTCATCGAACACTCGCAACAAGCAGATTGCTCAGCCGAGTTTCAACATGGGTAACGGAGGCCAGATGGTTGGAGTTTTTGGGAATCAGCAAGGATATGCTACAGGATTTCACATGGGTAATCAGAATATGCAGAATCAGTTGGGTCAGTATGCAGGGAATCAGATGGGTCAGTATGGAAGGAATCAGATGGGTCAGTTTGTTGGAAATCAGAGGGGTCAGAATGTTGGTAATCAGGCAATGGGTAATCAGGTTGGAAATGTTGTAGCTCCGGTTGGCGGGAATTATGGTAATGTGAATCAGGGAAATTTGGTTAAGTGTTTCAACTGTCAAGGTGTTGGTCATATGGCAAGGAACTGTCCCTCTAAGCCGAACAAGAAAGATCCAGAGTGCAGAAAGCATTGATGTTGGCTCAGAAGGAGAAAGCAGGATTCCAGTTAAGTGCTGAGGAAAATGATTACATGGATCTTATGGATGATATGGAAGATAGAGAGGATATCGACGCGAACTGCATTTTCATGGCAAATCTTTAGGAGGCTAAGTACGACACAGATTCTGACGCACCTCCTGTTTATGACACCAATGCAATATCTGAGGTACCAATCAATAATACATGCACCAATAATGACATATTTGATATGTCTGCTCATGAGGAACAGCATTCTGAGACTCCAGCAACCACTCATGATACATACCTGGACACGCCAAGTTGTAGTAATATTACTTCGGCAACTCCCGATATGAATCATAGTGGAGGCTCAGTTTCCCAGCATGCTGAGAATGATGACGAAACACATGCTTTATTTGAATCATTATTGCATAATTGTAGTATTGAGATTGAGAATGTGAAAAAGGTCAATCGCGATGTTAAGGCCGCAAATGCCAAATTGACCACTGAGCTTGAGAGTTACAAGGATCACGTTAAAGCTTTTGAATTTCATACCGAAAGATTGTCTGAATTAGAAACTAATCTTCAAAATTCCGTTTCAAGGGAAAAACGTCTGCAAATCAAGTTTGATACACTTGATGTTAATTCACACATGAAAATAAAATCCTTAAACACGGAAATTTCTGATTTGCAAAACCAACTTACAAAACAAACATCAACTTATGCCAATCTTGAAAAAGAAAAAGATGAGTTGAAAAAGGACTTTGCAAAGAAAGAAGATGTAGGATACCAAATAACATATAACACGTATGGATCATGTGTATGGATCGAATAGTATAGAAAAGAAAGAAGAATTATAGAGAGAATTAGAGAAGAGTTTTAGAAAGAGAAAGAGAGAGAGTTGGGAGTTTTAGAGAGAGAAAGTGAAGAGAAAAATAGTCATATGATTAGAAGCTCCAACCCTTTCCCTTGGGTGGGAAAGGGTATTTATAGTTACAATAAACGCTCTCTTTCGAGCTGTGGATCAGGCATACAGTGGGTAAAGACCCGTCCTTCTTCCACGGTGTTACTTAAACTAAACTAACAACTACCTTATTATGATAAATACTACGAGCTATGATATGACGCTAATACAATACCTCGAGTGAGCCGACCTTCTAATAGAAAAACGTAAAATTCCCCCTTAACAATCTCCCCCTAAGGGAGGGTCACCCCGGAAATTTAAATTCAAGAACTCTAGCATCTAAATCCTTTGTAGATTTCTTTGTAGCTCGTAGCCCGTTGTTCTACATTAACTTTGTGCTTTCAGCAGTGAATTAAGATGGCTTGTATAGATTGTTGGATGATCTTTTGTCATATACTTNTTTCTGCCCTAAGGTTGAATAATGGGAGGGGTTTTTCTTTTCACCCTTTCTCATTTCATTTCTTTTTAATTCTTCAACCCCTTCTTTCTCCTTTCTCATTTATCTCCTTTTTTTCATAATCATACCTAAGGACTTTCTAATACTATCTATTTGGTATTGTCCTTGGGTAGATCCCTCCGGTTCTGGCGGATCATAGGACGGTTTTCCTAACCTTAGCCACCTTATAAATTCATGACTATCCTATGTTGCCATCGACCAAATCATTGAAAATTCTCTCAAAGTGTCCATGATAAAGAACCACAATTTTTGCTAACACTTTGAGAGTTTTATGATTTTCAAATGCTCCCCCTTAATATATGCTCATAGGTTTTTGATAGAAATTTGCACATGTCGGGGTGAGTTGCACTTTTATGAATTGATCCACTTCTTAATAGACATATACCCTAGGGACACGTTTACGTTGCTTAGTTAAAGGGATCCATTACCAGCTTTTAGGTGATAACTAGCCATAATAACTAACTTGAAGTTGTTAACATTCCTTAAAAAAGAAGTTAGACTCGTCAAAGTATATATCTAAGAAGAGTTTCTCGAAACGGTACTTTCTACTTAGACCAGTCCTCTTCGAGACACGCTTACATCACTGGTTAGACCAGCTTGAAATTATTACCCGGCCAGGACTAATCCTTTCGATTCATGACATTAAATGTTTCGTCAATTCGATCGTTTAAGTCTGAGTCACGCTCACATGAGATGCCAAATCCATTTGTACACCGAAAGCCATTTTGCTCCCCCTCAATATGTGCATTCATATATAAAAGAGTTTGGCACATATGGGAGAGCATACATTTGTTTCCAAAACATCACATTTTTATCAGATTTCTTTACATAAATCACATTCTCTCCCCCAATCACAAATTTCAAGTCAATTGAGATTTTGTGATCCCAATTGATTTAAGTAAGATAAAACAAGTTTGGGAGAAAAATGTGGAATGATTAGAGTATTTTCTGAAAATGAGACAAAATTTTTTTTTACTCGTTATGTGTCAAAAATGATGAGTTGTTGAAATGATTTAGAATTTAATGAGAAACTCATGAAAAATTCATATGTTGACACATAACATGAAAATCACATTTTTAATTCACTGCTGATTTTGTACACAAAAGCTTGTTGTGGTTGTTTATAAGATTTTGAAATCACTCTCCCCCTCAATCAATGAACCATATAAAATTTTGGAAAATTTTTGTCATTGATTGAGTGATTTTAAGAAACGGTTAAGTCCTGACTGATTTACAAAAACTCATGGTACCACCATGTTTTTCACAAATACTTTCCAGAAAAATCATAAAAGGGAAGATATTTGCGATAAACAGAAGACTTCTCTTCTTTAACAAGAAATAATGTACTGAAGCGTACATAATTTCGGGAGTGCACGGATGTAAAGTTATCCATGCCCGGATGAATTTCATCCGTTGTTAGGAACAACCGTCTTTTAGGCGACGTGTTTTCCTCATTTTGAAAACCGGGTTGCTATCTGAAGTAAGAGCAAGCCATAATTTTACGAACGGGTTACAGTCTGAAATAACTTCAAGCCA
>LBNU01002093.1:111186-159066 GCA_014162995.1 Artemisia annua | reverse complement strand
ACGGGATTTTACAACACACGTGACTTAAACCGAGAAATCGATTCTTTCCCGGGATTTTACTAAATTCAACCAGGAAAACCGCTAAGATAAGTAAACCGCTGGTACAGTAACCGCTGACAAGTAACCGTTGAAAGACAACCGCTGATGTAATAACCGCTGGAATAGTAACCGCTGATTATTAACCGCTGACAATAGTAACCGCTGACAGAGTAACCGCTAGTAAAGTAACCACTGAAGAGTAAACCGCTGGTAACTTAACCGCTGAAACAATACAATGTACAGCGTAATGTTCGCTCCACTACTTGTTTAAACCACTGTTGCTAACCGCTAATGTCCCTACTTAACCGCTGCGAAGAACACTTTACCGTAGAGCAAACCGCTGCCAAGAAAAAGTTCCAAAACAACTCGTACACTACTCAAACGTTAGATTTAGTCCAACCAACTGATAAACTAGATGAATCTAACCCCTCTAATCCTAGAAGTACAAGAAAGAACACAAGAATCACCACGAACAAGCTCCAAGATGAGTAGAAACCACCCTAAACTAGTAGAAACCAAAACAAACCATACACCACAAGTCCTACAATCCCTAGGATGTAACCATGGCTCTTGATACCAATTGTAGAACACTAGATAACATCACAAACACGTTCATACTTGTGGTTTTGGCTCGTTATACATAGAAAGAAAAGAAAGAAATGTAGATAGAGAAAGTTAGAGAGAGAAAGAGATGAAGCCTTGGAGAGAAAACCAAAAAAAAGAAAATGAGATTATGAGAAGGCTTACCCTCTCCAAGGATGGAGAGGGTATTTATATGTACATGGGTTTTGCCACTTGGGCGTGCCACTTGGGCTGCGGATCAGGTATACAGTGGGTAAAGACCCGTCCTTCTTCTGCGAACTAATCTACTTCTAAACTACGTTTAACTAACTATTGTAACTACTACGAGCTAAACAATGCTTAATCATATCTGGGGTGACCGAATCTTTCTTATACAAAAAGCGTATTCCTAACAGCCTATCATATAGTGTCATGTGTCCCCTACACGCTCCCTCCATTTTTCTTACTCCTTCCGTCCCAAAATTATTGTCCTCATTTGACTTTTTAAAGTCTTAATGTCTCAACTTTGATCTTTAATATTTTTGTATATATTATATAATACTTGATGAAAATTGTACCAATGAAAAAACATTTATAAACAAATCCATTCATATAATTTTTATCAATTATTATATAACACATCAAAAAATATTAATGATCAAATTTGAGAAATTAAGACTTTGAAAAGTCAAATGAGGACAGTTATTTTGGGACGGAGGGAGTATTAAATTCGGTTAGGGGCATTTTGGTCCTTTTAACCCGTTATTTTTATTCCACCCAAAAACTTCAAACGTAAATAAGTTTTAAACGACAAACTTTTATAAAAACCCGATTTCACCTTAATTTTTTAATTTTAATTATCTTTAATTTGGTATGCATTATGATATATGAATCACAATTTTTTTTTCTCAACTTTTTAAGTAGGTGTTGATTTTCTTGAAATTTTTGCCATTTTTGGCTCTAATTTGTTTAGATTAAAGGCCGAATTTTGCAAAACTTAAAACTCGAAAGTTGTAGCTTTTTGGCCATTGTTTTCCCATAAATTTGAATCAGTCAAATCCAATATGATATGAGTGATATATCGCACGTTAAAGATGAACAAGAACTGATGAACGTTATCAAAAATAACTGATGAACGTTATTAAAAATAACTGATAAACGTTATAAAAAATAACCGATGAACAATATCAAAAATAACTGATGAAGGTTATTTTTTTGAAAAATGATGAACACTATAAAAAATTACTGATGAACGTTATAACAAATAACCGATGAACAATATAAAAAATAACTGATGAATGTTATTTTTTCGAAACTGCTGAACATTATAAAAAATAACTAATGAACGTTGTCAAAAATAACTGATGAACAGCGTCAAAAATAACTAATGAACTGATAAACAATGTGTTTTTATTAGAAAATTGATGAACTGATGAACAATACGAACTTAAACTAATGAACATTATTAAAAATAACCAATGAACAAAATTCATTGATAACTAAAACTAACTAATGAACTGATGAATGCTATCAAAAAAGCGGATCAAATACAAAGTTGTACGATCACTTTTTAACCAAAAAATCACACCTATTTTGTAACAAAAAACGCTTACTGACTTTTTATCAAACACCTTATATGCACACAAAAAAACCCCAAATGCGTTACTAATTACATCACCAAATCAGCTCTCCAACATTGAAAATCATTAAAATTTTCATTTATAACAAGAATTCCAACATTTGTTACATTAAATATTTTTTATTGATGAATAAGGTTTTTATTAATGAACAACTCTTTTATTGATGAATAACTTTGTTTATTAACTGAAGAACAATCACACTACAAATAAATATCTTTGATCATTCATTATTCATTCAAATACTTAATCGTTAATGATTTCATAGTGATGATGACATCAAAAAAGTTGAGTCTAATGAGAAGTGCTAAAATAAATCTAACCATAAATAATTAAATAAATACAATCTGCTAAATCTAACCAAAATAAAATACATCATATCCACCATCCATTAAAAAATCCCATCCTTATAAAAGCAAACATTTACACGTTTCCACAAAGATACCAGAGGATAAACAAAACTTATGCAAATGGGTATATACGTGTACAGAAGGATTTTTCAATCAATAAGTTTTATTGATTGTACCTTTCTTATTTGATTTACCATCTTCACTTGGATTTTCTTCTTCATCTTTATTTTGGACTTTTAATTAATCAAACTTTTATTATTAGTAAGTAGAGGATAATTTGATTTTGATGTTGTGGAGAAGATGATGATAAAAAAATGAATTTGATTGGGGAGAAAAAGATGGGAAAGAAGATTGAAAACCAAGATCTGTTAATTGTTTAAGTAACGAGAATACCCCCAAATATGACCCGCCCTTTTAACCCAGTTTTCTTTAAAGGTGGTCCATTGATTAGATATCTAGATCCTCTAATGGCACAAATCACTTTCTAGATTTTTTAACGTTTGTCAACTTTTTATTTGATCCGCTTTCTTATATTGTATTACAATTACAATTAGAATCCTAATAAGACCTAAACTAAGACCGGTTTAAACCATTATATAAAATCAATTGATAGCCCCAGTTTTTTATTCCCACGATTTCATCTGCATCTCATTCAATAAAACTCAAGAAATCAACAAGTTTTATTTTTCAACTCTGTAGAAACATATTTATATGTATTAAATATCTTATTCATCTGGTTTTCTTTTTCAACTTTGTTGAGGGAACCTTTATACTTGAACTACCATTATGAATTATTTTTTGTTTGATTTGTTAGTTGGTTTGTAAATTTAGCAAAGTTTTTTTTTAAGATTGTAAGTTTAATTAGCTAATGGTGAATCGGTTTGAATGTGATGAAGGTTGATGTTATTATTATCATGTGTAGATGGAGGTGGATTGATTATATATGTTCATCTGAAACTATTATTATTATCATGTGTAGATGGAGGTGGATTGATTATATATGTTCATCTGAAACTGTAGAGAGATGACATTGATGATTTGGCATAGTTTGTAGTACGTCTCCACACTGGACCAACAGGTTGGTAACCGGTTTAAGGAGTATAGGTTGGGGGTTAGAGTGGTTAGTTGACAAGAGTAAATAGTGAAAAAATATCAGAATAGAATTAGGAGCCTACAACCAATCAAACCCATGTATAACTGATTGAGATGTCGATATAGGATGGCAGATGCTATGGTGGATGTACTGCACCATGTTTACATTGAAAACAATCCACCACAAACCCTGATCATTTAAACAAATAAACAGCCCCAAAGATGAAACCTTATTCATGTAAAGAAACCATCGACACCAAAAAATCCTCTACTAAATTGGTTATGATCTGATTTGTGGTTAGTTCATATTTCTTTTTATTGTTGTTTTTATTAGCTCGGATTCTTTGGTTAACAACTATGATTTTGTAGATAGTTTTTTATTAGCCCTGATTCGCTGGTTAACAATTATGATTTTAGTGTATATTTTAGTTAGGGAATATGATGCTTTTAGTCTGTTCATTCAATCTTAATGGTGTGGGTTACTTTGGTCATGCGATATGGGGAGATGTTTGGATTTGCAATATATGAGAAATGGTTCAATTAATAGTGTTGTTTGTATTCTTCCTAATACAGTTTAGTAGAGTAGTGGTGTCGCATTCAATAGTTCCGTATTAAATTTTAGTAGTGGCGTCAATTTTAAGGTTTAACCGATAAGATATTATCCATTCTGTACTTCGATTGGCAAGTGTCGGAGACTACTACACTTTTTAGTTTCAAGCCTGACGAAATAAAGAGTCATTTAAATTTAAAATTGGCTTTTTTACTTTATGGAGTTGTTGATGTTCTTACCCAACTGTGTTAATTTTGTATTGAGAAAAGTTGTGTTTTAACTACTACTAGGAGTTACATATGAAGCACTTCACAAGACAGTGCTTGTATTTGTTCATTTCCCGTTTATATGAGCTATGCATGTAACTATAGGTTTATCTTAAATTAGCGTATTGTCCTGCTTATATTTTCTATTTCTTGGTAACATGATTTTCTGTTCCAATAGTGTTTGATCAATCTTAGGGAATAATATTATCTTTATTGGTTTTTAGTAACTGTATTTTAGTGATGATCGTGGGTGTATGCTAATTAAACTTCATACATATATTTTATATCAATAATAATTCAAGAGATAGTCATTAGTCATCTCCCAAGCTGCCATTTGAAATCACAATAAAAATGGTCGGTCAAATTCCATAATGGGAGTTTACCGTGTTGATTCTTGATAACCAAAAGCTAGGTGAGGTTTTATTGACTAGACATGAGTGATATATCTTTTGACATTAATCTTTACATAATATAAGTTTTAATGCGATTTTTAACGAAGCGGTGGAAAAAGGCATATTTAGAGGCGTGATGGTTAGTGAAAATAATGTCACGGTATCTCACCTTCAATACGCAGGTGATACCATTTTCTTCAAAAAGTGGAGTAAAGAGAACGCTAAAACTCTTATATGTATTCTTAAATGTTTTGAAGAAGTTTCTGGGTTAAGGGTTAATTATAACAAAAGTAAGATATATGGCATAGGGGTTAACGAGGGTGAAATGTCGGACATGGCGGGTGGATGGGGTTGATATCGGGGGGGGGGGTTTCGTTTACTTATTTGGAGCTACCATTTGGGAGAATATGAGGCGGTAATAAAGCTTGGTTCCGGGGTGGTGAAATTCAAAAAAAGGTTAGCTGATTGGAAAGCTAAAACGGTATCGATCGACGGTCGCCTAACATTGGTTAAATCGGTTCTTGGTAGCTTGTCGTTGTATTATTTTTGATGTTTCGTGTTCCTTTGAGTGTCATAGAAAATCTTGAGAGAATTAGAAAAAATTTCTTTTGGGGTGGGTCGAGGAATGGGAACAAGATTTCTTGGGTTAAATGGGGTTCGGTTCTATCTTCACTTGGGGAGGGGGCTTAATATTGGGTCGTTAAGGGCAAAAAAATTGGCTTTGCTTGGAAAATGGTAGTGGAGGTTTAGGAAGGGAGGGAGGAATCTATGGGTTAGGGTAGTCAAGAGTATTCATGGTGATAGTGGGGGTTTAGGGGTGGTAGGGCTATAGGTGGGGGCTGTTGCACACGATCATAACGAAGCCAATTCCTCTCCAACATGTTTCTGTAATTCGACATGGTGTGGTTTTGTTTTAGAATGAAATTGTAAGGGGCGTTTGGGACAGTAGTTTAACTTTGATAGAAAAGTAAAACAACAATAAGTTAACAACGTAATTGTATTGATGATTTGAAGTTACATTGTTACAGACTCTAGACATATATATACATGATGAATCGGTGCCTGTGGCAGTTATACCGATTCACAAAAGGATAAACGATATCCTATGTAACACCCCAACCCGAGAAGGGCTAAAGTGTAACATTATGGAGTCAAATCAGAACACAAGTGAAACGGAGATACATTACCAAACAAAGTTTACAAAGGTTACAAGTAAAACTAAATAGAGTACAAACTACAAAAGGGCAACGGTAATGAACTAAGCCCAAGCACAAATGCCTCTAATCATCTCTAAGTCCAGCTGGTAGCTAATCATGATGAAGTCTTCTAAGCCCAAAAGCAAGTAAACTCTCCATCCAAAACCCAGCTTCCTACTAAACCTGCCGCATGAGAAAAGAAAATGTGGCTGAGCTTACAAAGCTCAGTGAACAGATATATATACAGGTAACAAAGCAAAAGCAGTGAAACGATATGAATGAAATACAAGAATAGAGTCAGGAGAACCATAATAAGTACAAGGTAACGAAAATAGGATAGAAGGTCAAGGTATAAGGTGAGTGTAGGTGTCAATAATTTACCCCAGGCCAAACAAATATCCAAACAAATCATACCATAATCCATGTATTCGGAGGGGAGTCCTCGGAATACCAAATGTAGTAAGAGGGGAATCCTCAAGTAATCCATGGAGTAGCTAGCTCCCAAAATGTGAGGGGCTGCATGCACGCATGCCCAGTCACCAAACAAATATATATGTAGTCCAATCCATGTCGTCATCATAATGGCCGTAGCCCAAACAAATATCAAACAAACAAAACCAGGATGCATCCATACGCCCCTGCAAAACAAATCATAATCGTAGTAGCAGCAGATAACAAACCAGGGACGGTGTGGTACATTTCTCCAACCACGCTAGAGTACATAACATTGGTGCATCAATGCTATGGTTGTGGCTACTCCACAACAAGTAACACCTGGGTAAATACTGAAGGGTCATGTAGTCAAGGTTAAATCAAATATAAGTGCCAAGTCATAATCAAAGGTGTAAAGTCAAAGGTTCAATGTCAAAGGATCAATATCAAAGGTTCAGTATCAAAGGTTCAATATCAAAGGTTCCGTATCAAAGGATCAATCAAAGATGTAATATAAACGAATCATAATGGAAAGGCCAAGGTCAAGGTTCCCATCCACAAGGTTCACTATCCCAAGTTCCAAAGTCCCATAGTTCATGATCAAAGGGTCATAATGAGAGTTTAAAACAACCGTTCATTTTAGCAGGTTCCCATCACTTGTTTAAAAAGGTTCATAGTACAATCCCATTCAAAAGGTTTAATACAAAGGTTCATTTAGAAAAGATCTTCCAAAAGATATCATTTATAAATGAAGGTTCTCATAAAATATTCTTCAAAAGTGATCTTTATGAATTTATAAAAGTGGTCTTAAAATCATATTAAAAGTGTCGTTATAAAATAGTTTCTCCTTTAAATACTTCCATGTCATAATTAAGAAAAGACATTTCACCTCCCGTTATAATATCCCAAAAGAACATTCGAAGTCTCACAAGGGTTTCACCTCCCGTTACAATATCCCAAAGAATATCCAAAGTCTCACAAAGGTTCAAAGGTTAAGGTCACAAAAGGTTATCGAGCGGATCATAAGAGTCCAAACGAATAACAATAGGATCACAAATACCGGTGAAACACGTTAATCATAGAGCCAAGTACGAAGGATCATAACCAAGACCAAACGGAAGTCATAACACGATAATCAAGTCAAAGACAAAGTCAAGAGAGAGAAAGTGTGCACTCTTACTGAAAGAGAACGGAATATCTGTACCTTAGCCGAGTCAAACAAACCGAGATCAAACGAAAAGAGAAAGGTTATTCCCGCTTCACCAAACCTAGAATAGAATGGATTCGAATTAAGAAGAGTTCAAATCACGTAAGTTACCTCTTTTAGTTATCTTTCCATTTTTAGTAACTTCCCATATTTAGCACCTTTCTATTTTAGGTAACTTTCCATATTTAGTAACCTTCCACTTTAAGCATTTTAGAAGACTTTCTATTTTTAGTAAGTTTCCTTCTTTAGAATGTTTCCATAAATAGTACTTTCCAAAAATAGAAGGTTTCCATAATTAGTAGATTTCCAAAATTAGCAAGTTTCCACATATTAACATATTCATATAAGTTAGTTTTATCATTAAATAAAGTTTCCATGTTCACCTAAGTCAAGGATTTCATCTTATGCATGATTTCTGAAATTAGGGTTTCAAAGTGTCACATAATATGTTTTAGGGTTAAAAGTGTCAATATCACAAGTTAAGGGTCACAAATGATAATACTCACATTATAACACATAAATATACGCCAATAATGCCAAATATGTCAATTTTACACTTTAGACCCTTAAGTTTCCAAAGTTACACATTAATTCTTTAATTATCCAATCTATCCATATTAAACCATTAACTAATATAATTTAACACATAAGTCACATAGCTTTATAAAAATGTCACAAACAGCCCCTACATCATTTTTAGGTCGAAACATACCTCATATATCCATATTTACATTTTTAGTCCCTTTAGTTATCATATTTACAACTCAAACCTTTTAATTATCTAATTAACATATAAACCACATAATTAACCAAATAACCACATAAGTCCACCAAGTATTACAAAATTACAATTTTAGTCCCTTTAAAATAATTTAGGCCGAGATATATATAATTACATAATTAACCCCTTAAGTTTTCTAATTATTTTAAAATCGGATTAATTTGTTAACAAATTTCCACTTAAACCTTTTAGTTATGAATTTTACATATAAGACCCTCATATTATATTTATATAACTCACCCCTGGTCTAATACAACTTACAAAAATAACCCACATGTTTATAAAATTACAAAACATACCCTACACAATTTAAAATCCAATCGGTATTACATTTAATTAAAAACCCTAACCCTAAAATATAGCAATCATTAATTTAACCTTAAACACATTCATTATATCAAATAAAATATCAAAACCCTAACCTTAGTATTTATGCCCTATTTTATTCATATATTTCGATTGAATTGGCAACAAATAAATCAAAACAATTACCATAAGCTTCAAATTATTGTAACCACATGTTATACATGTTATATACACATAATGACATAGTACAAAAATCAGATCTAGCCACCAAAAATTCATATTGGTTGATTAGGGTTTTTGCATGTTTTTAGGGTTTCTATTTTATTTTAATTCATGTGACTTATATAACATGCATGGATCATTTTTAGGATTTTATACTGATAATATAGGATAGAAAGGATGATACAAAAATACCCAAATGTGTTGGATCGAAAATAATGAGTTGATTTGATTTTCCCCTCTCTCGGCTAAAATAACAAGCAAACAAAATTCAAGACTGAACTCGAACACTCCCCAACCTTCACCAATATTTTTCTAGCCTTCACCACCTTAGAAAACGTCCATGAAAAATAGCCTAGCCCCTTGGAAAAAGTTTGAGCCACCGGTTTGATTTTTAGGGTTTTATGTGAGATTCATTTTGTTTTTGGAATGAAAATAAAGATAGGTAATTATATAGAGAAGGGGGAGGAATTTTCGGCTGAGATATGGGCTAGGGAGGACCAAAGAACCGAAATTTTAATGTTTCCCAATTTATTTATGCTTATCTCCTTTTTTTTGTAGTGTACAATTAATTAAGTAAAATCGGACCTTAAATAATTTTCCATGCGTGGTACATATTTTTGCGAGAGTTCATATATTGCAAATGTTCCTACAAAAATAATATTGCTCATATGTTGCTCATTTCCAAGTGTTTGGGATTTATTTAGTGTTTTATATAAGTTTTTATTCAAAATTTTAAATGGAGGGCATTTTGGTAATTTAAACGTGAAGTGAAAAATGTGGGTTTTACATCCTAACTAATAACTATCAACCCTAACAACCTAATGACCCATATTGGCCCATTTCGACCCGGCCCATATCATATCTAATGTTTACAGGCTTTACATATTAATTACAGAAACATAATACATACTAAATACATTAATTTACTACTGATTATATTATTAGTTCTAACATTTTCCCCCTAATGATATAATCAGAAGTTCCTGAACTTCACTTCATATTCATCATCTTCTATCTTGATTTTCCTGTTGATTGCACTTTCTCCATTATTGAGTTCAACTTTGCTTATTATCCTTCCCTCATCATCAACCAGCCTTGCCTTGGTTCCAATATGCCCTTGTCTTGTCTCTTCACTTGGCAATTCCATTGCCTTTATTCCACTTGTACCATCGCATTCCCTCGCCTTTGGTGCATACATACCGCTGGAATAACTCCTTGCCACTTCATAGTAGGCTCCTAAGAGACTCAAGTGCGTCCCATAGCACTTCTGTAACTCACTCGCATATTCCTTCAGGAACCCCATTGCATAGGCTACCTCTATCCACTTGTTCTCCATAACAACTTGGGTATGACCACCCAAACCTTTGACTGTGAGGTAAAGGTCTAACAGGTTCACTTTACCCCGTTTATCCTTGCGGGTGTTGGTCGTTCTTCGTCTTCCATGTAATCTTTATGGAACTAATGCACCATTTTTTCAAAATGGTTCTTGACCAATTCCTTGCATTCGTCAACTATTTAGTGTTCACTAACCATTTCAATGAACCCAATAAAACTTTCAAATTCATTTTTTGATGGAACCCTCGGTCCTTGTATACCATTCATACTTTCTTCAATTGTGTTCTCTCTAAAGTACAGAGAGTCACAATACTGCATTACGGCCTCAATAGCCTTCCCTTTGACCACGTCCAATCTTTGTTTTTCTTCCACGCAACAAACGTCTTCTTCATTGCTGTAACTTTCTCTTTCCTTAAAAAGGTTTTGATTATCAGTTGAGTCCTCCTTTAAAGGATACATATAACTTAGATGATAATCATTGCAAGTACAACAGTGGACTATTCGTTCATAAACGGGATCATAACTGGGCCAATTGCTGATTTACTGTCCATATCATCAAACAATCTTTTCACTATGCAGTTGGTATCTTTGAAAGCCACTTCAAAACCTTGTTGCATTAACTGACTTAAACTTAGTGTATTCAAACTTGAATTAGGGACATGAAACACTCCTGGGATCACAAAGTTTCTCACTTCTGTTCGAAGCAACACTTCCCCAATCCCTTGAACATTCAGACCCGCTTCACCGGTTGCACTCGTTCCCACTATTTCTGCTTTGAACTTCTAGAACACATCTAAATTCGGGGTCATGTGTCTCGGATATTCATCAGAGACATACCAGATGTTATCCCATGCTGTCCCTAACACTTCCCAATCTATGTAAGTCTTAACCGTTTCATCATATTTGTTTCCCGTGGTTTTTTCAAATCCCGTTTTCGCTTCATTTTTCTTTACTTTCATTTGTTTTCTTTTTTTTGAAGTCGGTCCTTCTGTGCTTACTTGGGCAATTCCAGTAAGCATGCCCTCTAGTGAAGCATATATAACATCTTGATCGCTTCATCTTTCTCGGGTTCTTCATATACATCAACCTGGCCTTGTAATCATTTGGGTCGCACAAGTTCAAGCAATCCAAATTCTGAATTACTTCCCTTTGTCGTTGATTCCAGAAGTCATCATCATGGTACCGATGCTTCTTCGCGATGGCACTTCCATCTTCTTTCATTGTCCCGCGCACTTTTGATGGGTTAAACGCTTCGATTTCCTTCACCCTATTCTTCAACATCTCCTTACTGTCAAAAGAAATTCGTTATTCGTTTCTTTGGACTGTACTTAGGCAACGTGTCTGCAGTCTTCTCCCTTGACAAAAAACATTTTTCATAGTTTCTTTGCATATGGTTTAGAGTCGGCTTCTCCCAAGATTTAGAGCCTTTGCTCTGATACCACTGTTGCACAGGATCATAACGAAGCCAATTCCTCTCCAACATGTTTCTGTAATTCAACATGGTGTGGTTTTGTTTTAGAATGAAATTGTAAAAGGCGTTTNTTAATATATACATATATACAAATATATCTATACATAATAAAAAATATTACTATAATATTGTTAGTTTTTTTTAGATCTATAAGAATGCGTAGTTGTGATTATAGAAACTCGGTTAGTGTCATATTTTAAGTTTTAATTTTTTTTGTGGTATAATTTATCATTATTTATGTATAATATTATCATTGAAAATTTAATAAGGCTTGTTTCTAATTGATTATTAATAGGTTCGTCATTGCTAATGGTATAAAAATAACAATAAATGTGAAATGGTGCGGCTTTTGTCAAGAATTACACACAAAGATGACGCCCCGTTAAGATCCCCGATTAAATACGGGGCGGGTTTGGGGGACCATCACGCCCCGACGGGGCGCCCCGATTAGATCCCCGATGGGGATCGGGGCGGGTTTGGGGATAACTTTGGTAATCGGGTTTGGGGATGGGGATGGCCGCCCCGCCCCAAACCCGCCCCGTTGCCATCCCTAGACAGTAGTTTAACTTTGACAGAAAAGTAAACAACAATAAATTAACAACGTAATTGTATTGATGATTTGAAGTAAGTTACATTGTTACAGATTCTAGACATATATATACATGATGAATCGGTGCCTTTGGTAGTTATATCGATTCACAAAAGGTTAAACGATATCCTAACTAATAACTGTCAACCCTAACAACCTAATGACCCATATTGGCCCATTTCGACCCAGCCCATATCATATCTAATGTTTACAGGCTTTACATATTAATTACAAAAACATAATACATACTAAACACATTAATTTACTACTGATTATATTATTAGTTCCAACAGGGGCGTGATTGGGGGTGGTGTTTGGGGCGATATTGTGAAGATTGGTGGGGAGATTGATGGGTTGGGGGTCGAGTTCACGTCTTCTTGTATTGGGGTTTTGGGGGATGGGAGGGATATTAGGTTTTGGATAGATCGTTCGGTAGATAATCGGAGGTTTTGCAATAGATTTCCTAGACTTTATCCTTTAGAAAGGCGGAAGGAGGTTAGTGTGTTCGATAGAGGAGGTTAGGTTGATAATAGGTGGGTGTGGTAATGGGATTGGATTAGAGGTATTACGGGTAGGTTAGTAAGGAGTTTGAGGATCTTTTAGGTATTTTGCAACATGTTGTGGTTTCTAATACTTGTAGGGATCGGTGGAGATGGGCGCTTGTCGAAGATGGAGAGTTCTCGGTCAAAGATTTAGCACGATTGATTAAGGAAAAGATGTTACTTTCGTTTAATGGAGGTCAAGAAACGCTTTGGAACAAGTTGATGCCTAAGAAAGTTAACATATTCGTATTGAGGGCTTTAAGAGGAAAACTTCCGGTTCGTATGGAGCTAGATAGAAGAGGTATTGATTTAGACTCGGTTCTATGTCCAAGTTGTAATAATATGTGGAGACATGTGCTCATAGCTTGATCACTTGCGATCTAGCTATGAGTTGTGTGAGACAAGATTTTCAATTGGTAGAAGTTGGGGAGTGTTAACGCTTTCACTATTGATGAATTCTTTTCATCTAATGGAAACGTTAATGTTCCTAACTACTTTTCTCGTGTTTGGTAAGCGGTTATTTGGTCTACCGGGTACCACATTTGGAAAGAAAGAAATGCTCGTGTTTTCGGCAAGGTATCAAGTACAAATAAAATTGTCCGAGATATTCAATTAAAAAGTTTTGAGTGGATTGTGAGAAGATCAAATAAATGTAAAGAGATAGATTGGCAACAATGGTTACGGGATCCTTTAGGAAATTAGCTACAGTAAAAGTTTTTATCAACCTTGTGTTTCGAGTTCAGTGGCATACTGGGAGGTGATTTGTTTCTGTCATTTTCGGCCTACTGCAACATCACTACAAGTGTTAGTTTTCTATGCTTTATATATGTGGGTCAGCTGTGCTTAAACTGCAAATGGTCAGAGTATTGTGAAGATTTATTATAATGTTTTGGCCAAATGGAAGATTCTGCGCATGTGGTTTCCATATTCATGGGAGATTTATCCTCTTTAGGCCTGATACTCATGTGGTTACCATTGATATTTATGTTTTGACACTTTGGGTCTACTGCAAATATGTTTCTATCATTGTCACTATGTTATATTCAGTTAGTGGGATAGTGTATGTCCCTTTGTTTTGTTTAGCTTTTTTGGATCCCTCTCACATCTAATTAGCTTGATTAGGTGTGGGGATGCCTAGTATTGTATCTTTGTTCTATTGTTTGGTTCTATATAATTTTGATGCCTTTTAAAAAAAAAATATAAGTTTATATGTAGACTAAGAACTTAATTTGTTGGTAGTCATTAACTTTGTATGTGTTTATAGTTTATAATGATCAGCTTATGGTACTTGGATTAAGGATACGGAAACATAGTCCAAGAGATAAATGGCATTTGTGTGCAGAAGGTTATCTTAGATTATCTTAATGGGTATCGCATAGGTTTGATTGACTTGCATATACTTTTTAGTTGCTCTGTTTTATTTGTTCTTCATTTTACAGGAAATTACATGATTCAGTAACCTCCATAGGCGACTACTTGAAAACAAACCTGATATTCGCTCAATAAAAAACTCCTTGCTTGACACGAAACCCGGTTGATGATAATTGGCGCTATGACCTAAATTGGGCCAATGACTGTCAACGTCTTGCCGATTGTGCTATTTGATTTTGGCAGGGTGCAATGGGTGGAAAAGGAGTGCGAATATATGTTGTTAGTGATTCCACCGATGGTGACCATGTAAAACCTATGGTTTTTTTTTATGTAAAAGTTGGAACTGGGCTATAATCTATGGTTTGAAACTGAGATTTCAAGTGGTTGTAATTAGGTTTACAATGAAAATAGAAAAATCAATTGAGTATCATGCTAATTATTATATTTGTTCATTTTGGATGAAATTAATTACAATACATAAATAAAATCAATTAAAAAAAAAAAAAAAAAAAAAAAAAGTAAAGTAAGGCAACACTAGATATTCATTTAATTAAACTTATGTCAAATACACATGCGTGTAAAAAAAACATATAATGTTGCTTGCCATGTTGCTTAAATAATGAAAGATAATTTGAAATTCAAAACCATATCTAAAAAAAAGAAACAAATAGAAACATATATACATAAGAGTGCAAGTAAAATATTTAATACACATTAATATATTTGTAATTTAATTGATAACAATAAATAATTAAAAATTTTAGGAAAAACCCCGTGCATGCGTGCCTAATAATTTTTCAAAAAAAAAAATAAAATAAAAAAAAAAATAAAAAAAGACCTTGCCACAACCAGAATTTAAAAATTTTATTAAAAAACAAATCGTAAGTTAAAGAGAATTCTAACAACATATCCTCGAGCTATCTTAATCATATAACTTGGTTTATTAAGTTTCGTGTAAAAACTTATTGAAAATAAAACCCTATATATAACCGCTTACTACGTCAGCAAAAAAAATAATTAAAACCCGAAATGAAAAATAATAAATTATTAAAAAAATTATTAAAAACCCCGCGCGTGAGCGTGCATTATATCTAGTATAATATAAAATGAACTATTTAATTTTCAAAATATACATAACATTTATTTATTTGTGTTGGCTTGTATACTATTCTTATTTTACAAACAAATACATAAAGATACAAGTTTTGTAAGCGAATAAATGTGTATTACTGAATCATAACGAATACACAATTGGAAGTTCACAAACGTATATGATCAAATGAAATATGTGTGTTCATTTAATTAACAAAAAAAGTATACCCAATGGGAAAAACTAGAAAGAGGTTGACTAGTTTTACCGTTTTTAATTTGTTTTAAGACTTAGGTTTGAAAAAATTTGATTCGGCCTTTTTTGTCAAATCAATCGATTGCAATATAAAACTATATAACTATACTAAAATAAACAAACAATAACTACTGAAATATAAATTGTAAGATAAAGAGTAAGAGATGGAAAGATTAAACCGAGACACATAGATTTATAGTGGTTCGGTAACGAAGCTCCTCTTCCCCCCACTCCACTCCTCAAGTACCCAACTCGAGAGTTCAAAGCACTATGTCAACAAACTCCCTTCAGGTGGAGAAAACCGTACAAAATCGCTTATCACGATTACCGACACTAAGCTAACTGTCGAGTACTAATCTAGCTAGTATCAATCTCACTCACCATCTACTCGATCCTCAAAATCACACAAGCTACATGATTCACACGATCTACACTCGATCTACCCGATCTACACACAATCTTCTTGATCTACACACTTTCTACACAAACTACACAAGATCTATCCAATCTCTACACGATCACAATGATCCACACAATCTAACAATGTAAGATGACTAGCAACTTGATGTATAGCAATATACAGGTACGTAACAAGTGTTATGAGTGCACTAAACTAATACTATAACACTTTGTATCTTCTTGATATGGTGTGTTCTTCTCTTGCACTAGTAGAGGAATAAAGGTGTTCATTGGGTTGGATAACAGGATCACTCTTAAAAAAGACAAACTAACTAAATGATCAAAGAAAGGAGAATAGAAAGGATGGATTTAACTCATAAAGTTCTGTATAAAAATTGGTGAAGAAAACTTGTAAACTGGTCTGGTATTTATAGACAAAGAAAGACTAGCCATTACATAGGGAACGGTACCACTAAAGTTCAGACGACACTATTAAATTTAACGGTGTCGTCAGTCATTTAATGGTACTATGCTAGACAAAAACGCTCTTGTTTTTGTTTTTAGTGGTGAATGTAGAAAACTAGAAGGGGGGGTTGAATAGTTTTATTCCTTTTTAATTTATAAAAAGTTTGCTTAAAAAAAACTTCGATTCTATTTTATGTGAAATCAACACTTGCACTATATGAACAATTATATCTAATTAACTAAGCAAATATATAGTAAATATAATTGTAACGAAAAGATAGAGTTAGAAAGATCAAACCACAACACAAGGATTTATAGTAGTTCGGCTACGAAGCTCCTCTTCGTCCTACTCCACTCCCCGAGTCACCTACTCGAGAGTTTTCTTCACTATGTCAACAAACTCCCTTTTGGCGGAGAAACCTTATACACCTTTTCTTACACCGTTTAGCGACACCAAGCAAAATGTCGAGTTCTAATGGTAGCTAGAACCAATCTCACAACTTCACAACAAGTCACAACTTCTACACAACGCTACTACTTCACTACTTTAATACTATCTCTTCACAACACAACTTCTACCCACCTAGATCTACTTATCACAAGAACTACACAACTTTACAAATGTTTTACACAATCTACAAAACTAATCTACAATACTTCTTGAGTGTATATTGAAGGAGTATTCTTCTCTTGCACTTTGGATGAGAAAGGATTGAATCACTTGAAACAAAGACTTATAATCTTATGATCAAAGGATTTAGAATGATGTTTAGAAAGGATTTGGACTAAAAAATTCGTGCAAAAGGTGAGGAAAAATTGCATAAATGAACCAGTATATATAGGCAAAGAAACCTGACAACAGGAGCGTGCCGGCCCCCTTAAAATTAGGGATAAATAGTTGAATAGACCGGTTGCCCAACGGCTGGGCATTTTTAGGCCATTTTTTAAAAATTCTCATATTAGACCGGGCAACTTTTAGGATTGGGCAACTTCCATCATACTGAGACACGTGTCACGTATGTGTATTTTGGGCAACTATTTTTAATTGGGCAACCGTAAAAGGGCAACTGCTTTTTTTGGTTATTTTACACATTATACAGAAATATGTGGGTCCTACTTAAAAAATAAATACTATTAAATGTTTAGTGGACCCAATCTCTTAACTAAAGGAAAAAAGAAACACACTCAGTAAATTACTATGAGCAGCAGTTGGATTAGGGATAATGACTTTGCTAATTAATATGCCACCACGAGTCGAGTCGAGTGGTTCTCAGCTTTTTGATGTGTAGACAATTTTTTCATGTGCCCATGTCTGTCTGTCAGGTTAACTAGATGAAAAATAAAGAGATAATACATACAAATATCATTTACGAAGGTCGAAAACACTTTTGATATACTAGTCCAATTATATGGCTATTAAAAGAAGACATCACAGTTGACGTTTCATAAAATATTCTACTCTCCAGTAGCCAAAAAAGAAAGAAAATGGAAGAACAAAACCCCTCATCAACAGACATAAAGCTAATAATCGAAAAAGGCCCGAAAAAAGGCGAATCAATTGAATACAAGTCCACCAAACTGATTAAAATCGGCCGTGTAGTTTGTGGCAACACTTTCCAAATCAAAGAGTCAGGTATTTCATCTAACCACATTTCCATTCATTTCGATAATCAACGGATGTTAACCGACCTCCATTCGTCTAACGGGACCTTTTTAAACAGCCAAAAACTCGAACCTCGTGTTCCCACTGCTTTAAATGAGGGTGATTGTATCAA
Organism: Artemisia annua; assembly: GCA_014162995.1. NCBI lineage: Eukaryota > Viridiplantae > Streptophyta > Magnoliopsida > Asterales > Asteraceae > Artemisia > Artemisia annua. The sequence goes on along the minus strand of LBNU01002093.1, from coordinate 140,743 downwards.
AATCGGTGAGTTGACTTCGATTATTGTTAAGATTGGAATGGTGGTTGAGGAGGAGGGTGGTGGTGGATTGAGACGGAATGCTAGGCGGCTGGGACGGTCTAAAGCCGTTGTTGAGGAGGAAATCAGTGACTTAGGTTTAGGGTTAGGGTTAGGGTTACATGATAAACTGGGGGAAGGTGTTGTGGAGGAAGGTGTAGGTACGCGGAATTTGCAATCTGCGGTTGAAGGTAGTTCAGTAAATCATTTGTGAGGGTGGGATGTGAGGGTGGGATTGGGTATATAAAGTAGGGATAAATAGTTAAAGTTTATTATTTTAATCCATGTGAAATGACCAAAGTACCCATTTGCTCAAGTATTAGTTGCCCAAAATACGATGGTTGCCCAAAATACAATACGATACATTTACCTCGCACCAACAGTGGTGGTCGGACACGTGTCATCCAGTTGTTGGCTATACAATAGTTGCCCAGGGCATCCAATTCTAAATTGAGAATTTTTAAAAATCAGCCTAGAAATGCCTAAACATTGGTTGCCCGTTCTATTTTGGTAATTATCCCTTAAAATTAAGGGGGTCGCCCTTACAATTAAGGGGGTCGCCCTCCTGTAACGGGCAGTTTCTTTGTCTTTTTCTGGGGAAAGTTTATTTGGTGAAAAACTAACTGATTTTGGTTAAAAATTTTAATTCATATATTTGTTATGAATTAAACATTTTCTTTAATTACCAAAAGTGTTTTTCAAAAATATATAACATGTTTATATGACTTAATAAACTTTGTAATGTTTAAATAAAAATCCCTTTGATCATAAAATGTATTAGACATTTGTTTATTCATACCTTAAGTGATTTAGTTGGATGAAATGATATTTGTAACTAAATACTTGTTTACATATTAATCTATCGTTTAATGTTTTTACATTTTGTGATCGTCAAAACATAGAGATATCGAAAAATATAAATAACGTTTTTATGAATTATTTATATCAACAGTGAAGGTTTATTTAAGGGAAGTATAGAGCTATTTTGAGTGGGAAAATAGCGGTTGGGATTTCTAAACTTATTTTTCCAATTAAAATATTTCTTTTTAATTCAAAAATAATTTGTAAAATGTATTTTTAAAAATGTTTTGTCACATTAAAAAATTGAAGACTTTGAATAAAAATATATTAAATCCTTTGATCATTTGTCAACTTGTAAATTTGTTTGCTCTTAACTCGAGTGATTTACGTCGAAATAGAATATCATGACTAAAAACTTGTTTACGTCAATTTTGACGTAAGAAGGTTTTACGTTTTCTTATTATCAAAACGTAGAGATGTCGAAAAATAGAAATAAAGTTTTTAAACATTATTTGTATTAACAATCTTCCCCTTTTGTTGATGACAAAATATAAACTTATTTTAAGTAAAAACTAGTTTCAACAAGTTTTTTAGTTGAGTTTATCCCATTTCTCCCCTTTTTGACGAAGCAAAAAGATTGTCGAGACGTAGTTGACGACGCTAAGGATCCCCCTTGAGGTATACTCCCCCTCGTTTGAAGGGCACCAAGGAATCGAGCAATGGTTTGTTGCTACAAAAATGAGTTAGACGACAAATACAATATATCAAACTAGTAGCAAATATCCAAAGAAAATATGGCTTCAATAACACTAGCCGGAAAAAAAAATAATTAACCACAACCAACCATGAATATTAGATAAAAACCCATTCATTAAAATAATAGATCATACTTAAAGTATGATTACATCATAAAAAAATAAACTACAAGAAGCACATAAACATCTTTAGTGACTTGAGAGACCCTAAGATTTGCTTCCATACCATAAGGGGTCATAGACACTTTTTTTTTGAAAACTAAACATAGAGATGTTTAGTTGGTTGGGCAATTGATTAGTTCGGGTGGTGGTGTGAGCGGAGCGGGTGGTGGTGTCATTAGTTGCTCCACATAGGAGAACATGAAATGAATCCATCTGTTAAAGAGAAGACGAGGTTACGATTGTGAAGACAACATAGGCAACTAGCACTATATAAATCAACCGGATGGAGTTGGATAGGGTGGCCCCATGATTGGAGGTTATGGTGATGATGGTGTGGGCATGGCTTAGTCCAAAGGAGTTATTGGTGAAAGGGTTAAGGTGATGTCCATGGAGGATAGCTTAGTGCCAAATGAAGAGGATGAGGATGAAGTAGCTCTAGTTGATGGAGTCTTGGATGGAGCATTTGGTGGTGATGGTGAGCTAGGAGTGCTTTCGAAAGGTGGTGTTGATGAGCCAATGTCATAGTCATCTTTGGTGAGGTCAATCAAGATGGTTTCATGTGGTGGTTTGATGGTGATCCTAGGTTTCTTGGAGATGTAAGTTGTGGAGACTTGAGTGGAAGACATGGTGGATAGGTGATTTGAGGTTGAAGATGAAGTGCAAGAAATGCTTTCATGGTTGAATGCTTATATAGGCAAAGTTTGTGGATTTTGAATGTGAGTGAAGTGTTAACTCCTATGGGTAAAGATAAGTGATGATTATTGTGAATTGGATTATCACAGTTTGAAAAAGATTGCAGGAAACATGGAAGGATAAGTCAAAAAGACAAAACAAATAGTAAAAAATCGTCAGTTAAGGCGATGGTACAACTAGACACCCGACGGTAGCATTAAATAATGGTACCCGTTTCTTCTTTAGTGGTACCGTGACCTGGAGATCACCAAATTACCCTATTCTGCAGGTTTTTGGGCAGTCAAAAAGGGGGTTTTAGGGGGACTATTTGCAGCAACTCTTTGTGTCTCAATCCACTAAAGAATAATTACTATAAATTCCTAAAATAATTACAATGTGGAGGTGCGGTAATCTCTACTCTAAAATAAAAATAACGAGATTACCCAAACGCTCCTATATTCAGTTTTGCTCAATCGAATACATCGAAAAATACATATTAGTTATGTAATTCGACCAACATTCGAAAGTTCTTCATGCATGCATGTGAAAACGTTTTTAGATAGTATTAACAATGCACGAAAACATTTCATAATGATCCTAGTTGCGTGAAATTTTTCGGAAATGAAATTGGGGTGTTTGGATGAATTGAAAATTTTCAATGTAAAATTTCATGGAAGTGTAAAATGATAATCTTGTCAATTTTTTTATCTAGTTTTGATTATCCTAATCATGATTCCACCAAGAACACTAACATAATTCAAATTTTCTATAAAATTTCGAGTATCATTCCGAGTAAAAATTAGATTATGTGTTTATTTAAATCCTATGTTTGGGGGAATCATAATAGTTATACATTATCTAATTCTAGTCCTACTTGCATGAAAACTTAATCAAAATCAAAAATCCCCAATCCGAATTTTGTGCAAGTGATGCGGAATTGTAAACCTCAAGAAGTTTTATCCTCCTAGGCAGTGTATCTAACTGTTATAGTGTAATATAGGCAAGACACGGGGGATTGATCGTCCTCTAAGGGAATAGTGTTGTGAAGGCCGAAGTGTATGCCGAGATAGGTCTAAAGGTGAGGAATGATCCTAGCTTTTTGTATTTTTATATTTTTTATAAAGCAAATTAAAATATCTCGGAGTTTGAAGTGTGGGTGTTTAAAACTACTAATTAAACTAATAAAAACTAAATTAAACTAATAATGCGGAAAATAAAGTGGTAACTCTTATGATAGGTAAATGTGTTCACTTAGATTATCTTTACTCTCTAGTTATCTCTTATTGATTAGTCGAATTGTCACATCCTTGTTTTAATTGGTGTGTTGTGTTCCTTAATATTGGTCGTATATCGGTGCCAAAGTCCCTAACTCTATGAACGTATAGGTCTCTTTTAAGAATCTTAAAGGTCATTAAAACTCTTACTATCAACAAGGCGCAAGTCATGCAATAAATACAACGAAAAAAACATCTAGTGCACTCTAGTGTTGCGTTTAGTAGGATGTACAAGCTAATACGACTTAAGCGAGTTTTCCAACTCCTAACGCGAGGCAACCAATCAAACAAGAGGCGACAATCAATAATTAATAACTAGGTTTCATTCAATCTAAGCAAACACTAATTAATTTAGCCGAGCATATTAAAGAGAAGAAAAGAAACACATATAATCAAACAACACATAGACATATTGAATGATTAAAGAAGGATTACTTAACTTCAATTAAATATAGGGTTTGGGGGTTGCAAAACCCATACAAAATCTGCTAAAATCATTCACCAAAGTGTCTCCAAGATAATACCTAAAGATGTTACAGTTATAAAGGAAAACATGCGAAAGTATACATACATACATACATATATATATATATATATATATATATATATATATATATATATATATATATATATATATATATATATATATATATATATATATATATATATATATATATATATAGACAGCATCACGTTAGGGTTATGACGCCGTCAGCCTGCCGTCATTTGGGTTTCTTCTGTAGCTGTGTCGACGCCGTGACGCCGTCGCTAAGTAACTTGTGATGCCGTCATGATCTGTGACGCCGTCAGCTCTTCAACCTTGTAATATTCTAAGCTGTCACACGTAAAATATTCATCAAATCTCCATGCCAAAATACATGTGACGCCATCTGGATCCCTTTTCCTGACTTTTTCGTGACTTAGTCGTTTTCTTTGTTTTCATATCCAAATTCCAAAACATGCCGGTTTTCATCTTTCCCGTCCCAAGTACCTAAAATGTGAAAAGAAACGGTTTAGGGAAATAACTAATCACATTATGCACAAGTTTAGAGACTAAATGACCGCTTAAAACACACGTTTTAAATCCTTATCAGCAAGAACAAACCCAAGACCCGAAATTAAAGAAAATTAAAATGAATTGACTTACAATTGATATTAGTAATGATGTAGTAGTTGATAATCATGTATTAGAATGCCTCGATTTTGATTTTGGAGTGTGGAATTGAGTTTTGGTTTTGGTTCGGTTTGACAGCAGTTGCAGAAGGGGTGATTGGTTTGAATGTGAGAAAAATTAAAGTAAAATGTGGGTTTATCGGGTCGACGGAACCACGAAACGAAAATTAAATACGAAAAATAAAATATTTTTACGTTACGGACCCTCAATATACCGTATACAAGTAGATGTATACGCCCAGTTCAAATACAATGCGCAGTATCAGAATTTCTCAAAATACGTATATTGTGATCAAAACTGATACGATGTATATAATTATGGATACTTTGTATTGAGTTAAAGTAACAGGTTTTTTAATTAAAATTAAAAAGAAAAGAAAATACTAAAAAATCGATCTGAGCGTCAGAACCGAAATACACCGTGTTTAATATATGTCGTATCCAGATATTGGACAATACGTTGTATTCAATAGACAATAATTATGTCATATGCGTAAGCTGAGACAGAAACAAAGTTAAGCACACAAATAAAAGACATAAAATTTCAAACAAAATAAGAACACAAATTATGTATAAAATACAAAAATTCACTATACTAACTTGAAGTGATAAATCTATTGTAATAGTTTGGTGCCAAAAACTTGAATTGATAAATCTTATTTTAAATTTATAATAGTTTGGTAAGTATGGGTCGTTCACAAAGAGTAGATAAACTTTATCGCTAACCTAATGGACTTTCTATAGTTTTTAGGGTGGTTTTCAATATGAGAGACTGACATGATTTAATTAATTAAACTACATACTAAACTAAATAAAGTAAACTAACTAGTAAATTACAGCTGTGATCAAAATAAGTAGAAGAGTTAACCATGTGAATCCTACAATATCTTGTTGATCCGTTTATATGTGAAATGATTTAATAAATTACATTGGTGAATATGAAATGTAAACTAAACTAGAGGATTGTGGAATCTAGTCTTATGAGTGCATTTCCTATCTATTGTAGACTAAGCCAGATGGTTATGTTTACGTAGCCCTATGCTATCAATCCCCAACCCTCAAGTAACTTATAGGACTAACAAAATCAATCACACATAAAGTGATATCAACTAATCTATGCAATTTATCTAAGGTAACCTATGGTCGTAGTATCACCTACTCTCTCGCAGTGGTCACCTATGAGAGAGAACTATGTTAATTTACTTGACTTAGTCATTTTTCGTCCAACCTACAAATACTATCGGCCACTAGCCCTAATCGTAACCATTCATGAAATTAGTGTTATCACAAACACCTACCACTATGATACGGATTATAATTCATAGAAAAAGTTCTTCAATGCAATAATCTAGAGAATAGACTTCCCACAATATATTAGTAAACGAACATATAATTTGAACAGTAAACATATAAACTATCCAACAACTTTTTAAATTGAAATAAATGGAGTCAAATCAACATAGTATTCATAACATGGCTAACACCTAATAGTGTTAGCCCATAATCTCAGGATCAAACACGTAATAAAATACAAATTATAAGCAAACGAATAACATAATGAAATTGATGTTCAAACAAAGGTTGCAAAAATCGCGAATCGGTAGTCGGGCGGTCGACCACCTTGTAGCTTGTAATCGGTCTAGGCGGGATTAATCGGTGATTAATCAGATTGGCAATACTGAAAAATTTTGGTTATTTCCGGCAAGTTTTGTGTATTTTCGGTGATTTTTAGGTATTTTCGGCAAGATATTTTCTAAAAAATAACTTGTAATAGACTTAAACAGTTACTATAAGTGATCAAAATAAGTTTACAGTGAGTTTTGGGTACTTCCGGCAAGATTTATAGGTTTCCAGAAAGTTTGACCACCATTGACCGCCGTTGATCGTCGTTGACCACGGTTGAACTATGTGTTTGACCCAGTTACATAAATCGGCAAGGTCGGTGGCCTTGTAGCACTTAATCGGTGATTAATCGGCCTTGTAGACCTTTTTTTGCAACACTGGTTCAAACTGAACGATTATACTTTGTGTGATGATACGAGACCTTCTTCACTTAATCTCTCCACTTCCTTCTGTTCTCTTGGTGTTGTAGTGCTCTTAGGGTCGTTTGGTATTGAGAGGTTGTGTCTATAAATGAGATTAAGGTTCATATTTATAGACTTTTGCGTGAGTCGTCGATATTGTGGTCCAGTACGTCGTATTCAAGATATCTTATATCTTGAGTATGGTCCAAGAATAGAATATTTGAGCTTATTCGCCTATCATCTTTAAATACCGCGTATACCAGAGTTGGATACGCCGTGTACCTTCAATTCGTGACTTCATTGGAGTAGAGTTAAATACACCGTATTCTTCCGAGTACAATTCTTTCTTGAATTCTTTTAAGTAATTTATATGGTGTATCACCAGATGTGGATATACCGTATGCATTTGCTGGACTTGTGCATTTCTACCACTGTAGCTCCAAGTTTCCTCTTTTTCCGTGTCTTTTCCAATATTGCTCCATAATTACTGAAAATCACAAACGTAAGTAATTAAGCAAAGATTCCCATATAAATTATAATAAACAAGAATTATACATGGGATAAATGATGGATGCATATAGTACTTATTTGATCGCATCAATCTTGCAAGCAAGGGATTCAAGAAAAGAATAAGTGGGTTCATAACTTAGAGGTTGATTCAAATAGATCAACAAGTATTCTTGTTCTTGGAGGTTTTGGTGGAAGATCGGATATATAGGTTAATGCTCGGGATCCGATCTTCGCCTCTTTTGATTCAAAATATAAGTAATCTTGTTATTTTTATTTTATGTTCTTTATAATTAAGTTGTAATTATTTTATGACAGGATACACGAAAATTGCTCGATCACTTTTAATGAATAGGTATGTCAACTTCCTTATAGCTTCAAGATATTATTAGATTGAAGGGGAGTTAATTTAGAAACTTCGAAGATTGGTTTTTGAAAAAGCTTCACGAGATGATCTTCTTAATGAGTGAACGCATAAGAAATGAAGATTTAAATTCAAAGAAAATTGATTGTCTTCTACAAATGCAATCGATCTTCATCTAATCAAGATAATCTTTCAGCACTTTTCGTAGTTTGAAGTCAACACTCAAGATCAAGTTCATCAGAGATACTTTCAATGAAAAGAAATTACAGACAAAGACTTCATATATACTTTCAATATTCAAGTTACAAATAAAGATCAAAATTCAAGAATTGTCTTCAAGAATGCTGATCAAGAATTCAAGAGTAAACTTTTTAGGTTATTGGTGGTCATGCACATGGTATATAGAATAACTTACTTGCTCCTGATAGTCTTGGACTGCAAGTAATCTTTTCTCTACACGGAATCACTTTCTTGATCTTCCTAGAATGATTGATCGATCGCCAATAGTGTTTATGGGAGAATCACTTGTGTTGGTTGCATTAGGTATTCTAACAGTACTACACATGTAGAACTAGGGCTACATCCTATGCAACGTCCGAACACACGGGATCAACTAGGAGTCGACTTAGGTTGACTGATGGTTTTAAAACTCTTGGTTTCGGTCGACGAATGAAGAGGTAATTGATTTAGGGTTAGGAGAAGTTATGAACTTCTAGTTTATGTTGCCTTTTATTTATAGGGAATCCTAAGACATTCCTAATACAATTAGAATCCTTTAATTATCCCTAAGTACATAAGTTTGTCAAACTTAATCCGTTCTAGCTCCCTAACAGTTGAACCATATAACCCCTAAGGTTTATGGGTTTGCATTTAAGTACTTAATATATTTATCCCATATAGGTATATACGCATTGGGTAATTACTAATATACCCCTTTATGCGACTATTTCATATTCTCATTTCCTCATCAATTCCATTTCATATCGTATCTCTTTTCTCATATCAATTTGCTTATTCTATTTACTGTCAACCGATGTGACCCATTCATATTTCTATGAGTGCTAGTTTTGAAAGTTGTTGTTCTTACGCACACAAATCCTTCAAACTCAAAAGTTGAGTCATTATAAGAAGAAAGACCTTCAAGTCGACCTCGGCTTAAATCAGGAATTCTAAGTGCTTTGAGCTTAAAAGAGGTTCAAGATTCGAAGACAATGGAGATCCAAATATCCTCTATCATTACATAGAAGGTGATTGTTAGGATTGGTATGTATAGTTAACAGTAGGGATGGCACCCGTGGGCAATGGGCACAAGTACCTCTAACTCATCACCCGCCCACGTAGTTTTTTTCTCACCCGTAACCCACCGATGGGTAAAATTTTCTACCCATGCCCTTGCCCGCGGGTATTTGTGGCCCATGGGTTAGTGTTATGCAACAAAATTACAAAACATGATATGAAAACTAACTATGAAACTACATAATAAGACACCAATCAATTTGCAAAAACTACTACTTTGATTATTTGATCTTTTATATTCTCTTTTTAGTCTTGAAACTCAAACAAACTTTTAGGTTAATGTGTTTTCTTGAGACTTTGTGGTAACTATTAAATATATACTTGCAACATCATAAATATTTTAATTATTTGTATAACTAATTTTAACATGGGTTTATGGGTACACCCACGGGTATTTTGACGGGTATACCCGCCACCCACTGATGGGTATAGATTTTCACCCACGACCCACCGTGGGTAAAAATTGACGCATTTACCCACCCATTTATAGCGGGTACCCGCGAGCTGTGGGTTTTTTCTCGCCCATTGCCATCCTTAGTTAACAGTAGCCTAGGGATCTTATATAAGTTATACCCGGTTGGCTTTTTTTCATGTATGAATAAGGCTTGTTAGCCACCTTTTTTCTTTTGTAACTTTTAGTTGTATCAACATCATTTAAGAAATAAAAGCATCGTTCAAGCAAAATATGATGTGTATAAATTTAGGGATATGATGCCTACTTTAGGCATCATATCCCCGTAAACTTAATAGCGAAACATTTGGCAAAATACTCTAAGCTAACCAGTAGGATGCACGAGTTAAAATTTATACTCCATCCGTCCCATATTAAGTGCTCACTTTTAAAATGCACAAAGTTTTAGAAAATTCCACTAACTACACTCTCCACTAATCAAATATCATTTTTACTCACTAAAGTCTCATCTCATTGGTTGGAATGCAATATGGACACTTAATTTGGGACATCCCAAGATTCCATTGTTGACACTTAGTATGAGACGAAAGGAGTAGAGTTTTGAGACCTACAGTGGAGCGCAGAAAAACCTCATTGATTTTAACAAATTATGTAAAATAAAGTTAAATTTTTGAAATTAATAACAACTTCATTTTGCTAAAATTTTAAAAGGTAATTCAAAAAAAGATGTAAATATTACGGATAATTTTTGGCTAAAAGTTTCAATATTAAGTGAATACTGTCTTTTTTTTTTTTCTTTTTTTTGGGTAACCATGGTTTCCGACCTTTTCTCCAACTAGTCCATTTGGTTTAAACCACCGCCACACAGACTCCAATAAGGTAAAATATAAAATATAAATTTAAAATAATCAGTGTTTTAAGTTGATAATTAGTACTCATTCTTTCCCAAAATTATTGTCTACCGACAAAAAACACACAGTTTAAAAAAATACATTAATTACTGCTTTCATTTTTGTAAAAGCCAAAACAGACTTTTTTACCCTTTAGTAATTAATTAATGCTTTCATTAAGTTTTGTTAATATAAATTTTGATTAGGGGTGTTATGGTAAACTTAAACAATTTCCACTTTTATGTTTAGTAGTAGACAATTATTTTGGGACAAATCAAAATAGAAAGGTGAACAATAATATTGGAACGGATGAAGTATTATAAATGAGTAATTTTGTCATCTTAAAAACACTCACAATAATATTTCTAATGTCACAAGTTATAAATTTAGAGGATAACAAACTTGATGAACATTCTGACACTAATCAAATTACTACATNTAATAACAACTTCATTTTGCTAAAATTTTAAGAGGTAATTCAAAAAAGATGTAAATATTACGGATAATTTTTGGCTAAAAGTTTCAATATTAAGTGAATACTGTTTTTTTTTTTTTTTTTTTTTTTTTTTTTTTTTTTTTTTGGGTAACCATGGTTTCCGACCTTTTCTCCAACTAGTCCATTGGGTTTAAACCACCGCCACACAGACTCCAATAAGGTAAAATATAAAATATAAATTTAAAATAATCAGTGTTTTAAGTTGATAATTAGTACTCATTCTTTCCCAAAATTATTGTCTACCGACAAAAAACACACAGTTTAAAGAAATACATTAATTACTGCTTTCATTTTTGTAAAAGCCAAAACAGACTTTTTTACCCTTTAGTAATTAATTAATGCTTTCATTAAGTTTTGTTAATATAAATTTTGATTAAGGGTGTTATGGTAAACTTAAACAATTTCCACTTTTATGTTTAGAGTAGACAATTATTTTGGGACAAATCAAAATAGAAAGGTGAACAATAATATTGGAACGGATGAAGTATTATAAATGAGTAATTTTGTCATCTTAAAAACACTCACAATAATATTTCTAATGTCACAAGTTATAAATTTAGAGGATAACAAACTTGATCAACATTCTGACACTAATCAAATTACTACGTTAGGAAGATTTGTGGAAACAAGTTTTAGAAACATAAATCATTTTTCTAATAAATAATTACAAAATCTGTCTGCCTTTATCTTGCATAATAATGACATTTACTTAAATGGCAATTTATTTTAAAGCAACCCAATATAAAAGAATTTACACACAAAACAAAATGTGCACCAAGAATATAAAACATCAATATGCCAAACATAGTAAAATATTTAATAGTATAAGCAAAATACAGTCAAACGAAAGTAAACAGTCAAAGGGAAAAAATTTAAAAAAAGAAAAACTTTAAATTACTCGTACACCCTCCAAATATTTGTTTACAATTATAAATATGTTCTTTTTTTTGTCATTTTACATCTTATAATTATATTTAATAGTTATCTTACCAAATGCCTCTATTGAAAAAATATACAGCTTGTAGCTCATGTTAGTAGCGTTGCAGTTTACACCTTACAGCTTATAGTTAACAGCTTATATCATACATCTTTCATTTAGTTTTGCCAAACATACCCCTAAGCGTCATAACATTACTATGCATAACTCGTTGAACTCTATTTAGGAACTCCATAACCTCAGGTGCAAAGAAACCAAAAGTATCAAAAGCGAAAAGAATAAAAACATATTGTTTTTCATATTTTTTTTTCAATGCATGCTTACTCGTGTTTTGCCACTTTATACGAAATGGCTTTCAAAGTAGTTTGTCTCACTATAAAAACAAATTAATAATTTGATAATCTCAACGCAGACAAAAGTTCAAATATAGATGTCATATTTGTCATAGATTCAATAAACAAATCCTAGCAATCATTTTTTTGATTTAAAAAAATAATAAAAAATAAAAAATAAAAGAAAAATCGCCATTTTTCTAAAAATTAAATATCTCGCAAACCGTTAATCGTTACGTGAAAAAAATCATACCATCGCGACGAGAATTAAATTATCTTTCTATAGTTATGCACTTCTATATACTTTCGACACACTTTTTTTTTCAAAATTTCCGCCGAGAAAAATCACATGTGATTTGTAAAAATTACATGTGATTTGAATTTTACAAATCACATGTGATTTGTGATTTTTAAAAATCAAATGTGATTTTTCTGGGCGGAAATTTTGAAGAAAAAAAAATCGTCGAAAGTATAGAGAACTGCATATATAGGTAATTTAGTTCTCGCCGCGATAATGTATTTTTTGTAGCTTGAAGATTTACTGTTTTCAAGATATATGTATATATTTTTAAAATGTGAAAAATAGTTTTTATTAATTTAGATAAAAAAAATAAATGGCTAAAATTGGTTCTTTAGATATATGATAAAAAAAATAAATGGCAAATATGAGATCTATATTGATCTCAAGTCTCTCGCCATCATGTTTATTTGACAAAAACACATGTGCAATTTAAGTAAAATTCATTCATTACAAGTTTAATTTGATATAATTACATTTTATTAAATTTGTTACAATCACATGACCGACATATTTATTGTTTATTGCTCACGCATTTATTACAATTCTTATGTTAGAAACAATATTAATTCATGTTCTATTATATGTAGTTTCTCATTCTCATATTCTTAGTCTTTTTAAGCATAAATATGATTAGAATGTGGTTTAAGTCTGTATAAAAACCGTGTCGTGATTCTTAATATACGGCTCGATTAAGCATTGAAAGATCGAGGTGTGTTAGTACGTACTACTCTAAATTCAAACAAACCGTTAGATTCGAATCTAAAAACCTTTTCTTCGGAAAAGCTTCATCTGAATCTACTCGTATTACTTATTCTACACCGTTCGCTTGTTTCTTTTAATTTGAATCAATCGCATTAGTTAACAAACAACGCAAAAATCATATAGATCATATTATATTTATTAAGTAGTATAGAGTAATTCGTTAAGTTATATATGGGATAAACAGAATTTACAACTTATCAAGCTCAATATTGTTATGCAGATTTTAAAAAGTACTGTATTAACAAAATGATTAGGGTTAGAATGATTAAGTTTAAAAAAAAATTTTATTAACAAAATAAACTGAACAAAAAAATTAAATATGTGTTAAAATCACACAAAAACATATATACCTCACAAAATCTAGCCCTGTCCCACTTGAGGTATTCTCGTACACACTCACTTTCATACACACGCGCACACACTTATCTCTCCTACAATGTCTAAAACCCTTGTTGTCCCTAAATTTTCTCATGTGCCCACTATGAATAACCTGAAGATCGTATGTAAGTTCAATGGAATACTGAAGCAGTGTTCTCAGTCAGGGGAGCTCAGATATGTTGATGGAGAGGAGCATGTTAGATGTGTGGATCGAAGCATCACGTTCTGCGAACTCATATCCATGGTTATGGAACTAGATCATTGTGGTTCTAGAGGTAAAAACAGTCCGTCTTCATTTGTTTTATTCTATGGAGTTGAACAAGCAGGACATTGCTCGCTTGCGCCTGTCACGTGTGATAGTGATGTCAAGTGTATGGTTGATAAATATTTTAGAATTCTGGAAACCCTAGGTGTAGAACCCAGGGTTTGGATTTTTGTGTGCTATAATGATAATAGTGTAAAGTATAATGAAAGAAGTGATGCATTTGATGGTCATTTGGTAGGAAGATATTATCCGATGAGACTGGGATATGGTGCTGATGTTAATGGTGGTATAAGGTGTCTTAAGTTTGCTGTGGACGAGGCAGATAAAGTACGAGAATATTTAGACAATTGTAGGAATTATGGAGGGACAGTAACAAATCATAAACTTAGTAGGTCTATGGTGGGTCATGTTGGGGTAAGGACGGGTTTGGATGTTTCAAAGCGTGGGTTAACTATTAGGCCTAAAAATTTTATTTCTAGGATGGTGCCATCATCTTCTGGGATTGAGAAGGACATGGAACCAGTAACAAGTAGTGGTCATGGATTAAATAACCGGAACTGTGTTGGTGTTGTGTCTTGTGTATCTCTGGATGGCATTAATTATACCTCATCAGAAGGTCAGATGAGCCACAAGAATGGTTTAGGAAGGGAGTGTCGAGAAGAAACATCTGTGGATCTTCCTATGCGTAGCCTTTCAAGATCATCATTTGTTGTTGCTGCTGCTGATTTCTCTGAACATAATGCTACGACTGAAAAGGTATTGCCCCCTTAATTAAACCATGTTTCGCTTTAAATGGTGAGTAATTTAATAACGACGTTAGTAGATTATTTCAGTTTGGTGCAACTGTTGTCTAAATACCATGTACAGGAGGACATAAAGACAAACAGGCACGTGAAAATAAATGGGAGACTACCGTCTGATCTTGCAAAATTTAACACTTATCTAGCAACCAAGGATCTGCAGGTAACCTAACTATTTATGCAGTTTTCATTTCTTGTGTAACTTGAGATAATATGTGAAGCTAAGTTGCAGGATCCGAGCTATATCATTTATTCTGATAATTTAACTTCTTTGCAGACTATAAACAGCTCGGACATTAAGTGCATCAAAGAACTCGGCTCAGGAGCTTATACCACTGTTTTCTATGGAACATGTCAAGGGTCAGATGTCGCTATTAAAAAGTTAAGGCTTACCGGATTCATTAAAGATGCCATAGATGAAACTCTCTTGGTAAATTTCCATAAGTTCTGCTTTATGTACTTGAGTATTACAGAGTATCTCTTTTCAGTGACGAATGATGACATGTAATCTGCGATCTTTAGAGCATTAGGTGTGGTGAGTAAGATAAGTTACTCATTTGGGCCCCACGGGGTGCCACATCACCTAAAAACCTCCCCTTACAACCCCTCACTCACAACTAACTACAACTTACTCATTNCTTCGTCGTGTAGACGAGCAACACCAACATGAGGAGGGATGAGGAGTATGTGGTGGTGTGGTGAGGAGGCATGAGGAGATGCCATGCTGGTATGGCAAGCGATGAGGAAGTCCATACCGGATGCTCTTAGAAGAATTAATCCTGCAAGTCACCCTCGTAAAGATTTATAGTTATTTCGAATTCTTTGATTATGTTACTGAAGTTTTAATTTTCAGGTTGCTGATTTTTTGAAGGAAGCTCACATATTAAGCCATCTTCAACACCAAAATGTGGTGACATTGTATGGTGTAGTTAGAGACGGGCACGTGAGTAATTATGCAACTGTCACGGAGTATATGGTTGATGGCTCCCTTAAACAAGTGTTGATGAGAGAATATAGGTATGGTATATAATTCTATTTATTTATTTATTTTTTTGTTACATGAGTTTCCGACTCGACATTGCGAGCCGACTAATCCCAAGGTGACTACCTTTTGGATAGCTCGGAGTCAGCGCAGGTAAACCTCTGTGGCCAGAAGGGGATTAATTTTCTCCCCGTTAGATTCAAACCCTTGCCTCCTCTTTGGAAGGCTGATATTAAGTTGGGTCACCCCTTGTGGTTTTTGTTGGTCCCTAACGTGCGTATGTGTGTGAGTCGAAATGACAGATTTGCAAACAATGTAAAACAAAGATAACTTATATTATTTCGTCTAACCAATAAATATTACATAGTCACAAGTATTTATATGTTTCGAATGGTTGTCTTCCAACCATTGCATCGGTTCGAAATGATGTGGTCCAAGCGACACAACCCTTCGCATATTTACAGATTTTAACTAACTTAACTAACTAGCGGTTACAAAGTTTCTAATCTACACTTCTGGTCCTTCATGTTTCCAGAAGGTAACATCGAGATTATTAACTTGGTTCACATTCTCCTCCTTAATCTTGATCGTTGCTTTGTCGAAGGTCTTGAACTCCAAGCATTTGTCGCATAGTTGTGAACTTGAGTCTTGGTAAAGCTTTCGTTAAGATGTCTGCTCTTTGTAGTTCTCCGCTAACGTGTTCTACATTAATATGACCATTCTCTACGCATTCACGAATGAAATGATAGCGAATGTCTATATGCTTACTCCTTCCATGAAATATTGGGTTCTTTACGAGTGCTATAGCTGATACGTTGTCAACTCTAAGCGTTATCCTTCTTTCTTCCAATCCAGATAATTCACTAAGTAAACGTTTTAACCATAAGGCTTGACATGCTGCTGCAGTAGCCGCCATGAATTCTGATTCACATGATGAGAGCGCCACTGTTGGTTGCTTCTGAGTACACCAGGTAATAGGTGACTCTCCAAAGTAAAATACTATTCGAGTAGTTCCTTTTCCTTGATCGGTATTGATTCCATAACTACTGTCACTGTAACCTGTAATCTTGCAGCCGCCTTCCATGTTCCTTTGTTCCTTTGATATATCGGATTACTTGTTTCACTGCCTTCAGGTGATGGTCCTTTGGTTCTTGCATAAATCTGCTGAGTTGTCCGACCGAGTAACTAAGATCCGGTCTTGTATGTAGTAAGTATCTGAGACTTCCAATTAAGCTACGGTAATAAGTTGCGTCAACTGGGTTTCCATCTTCCGCCTTGACCAACTTAGTGCCAGGATCCAATGGTATCTTGGTATCATTGTTGTCCGTCATATTTGTCTCTTTTAGGATCTTGTTAATATATCCAGTTTGCTTGATTGTAATCTCTTTTCCTATTTGTGTAACTTCTATCCCAAGGTAATATGCTAGCAATCCTAAATCGCTCATTTCAAATTTATCTTCCATCTGGGATTTGAACAAGTCTATTTCCTTCTTTGTAGTGCCCGTGAATATTAAATCATCTACATATACTCCAACTATTAGTGTAGAAGTCTTGCTTCTCTTTGTGTAAACTGCTTCTTCGAGATTACATTTCTTAAAGTCTAGTGACTTCAAGGTTTGGTCAAGCTTCACATTCCAAGCTCTTGGTGCTTGTCTTAAGCCGTACAATGCTTTAGTTAGCTTGTAGACTTTTCCAAGGTTTCCTTGTTGAATGAAACCTTCAGGTTGTGTAACGTAGACTTCTTCCTTCAGTTCTCCATGTAAAAATGCTGATTTTACATCTAAGTGGTGTACTTGCCATCCATGGTATGCTGCTAGTGCTAATATTAATCGAACTGTCTCTATTCTAGCAACTGGTGCAAACACCTCATCAAAGTCTATTCCTTGTTCTTGTACATAACCCTTTGCTACTAATCTTGCTTTATACTTAATGATCTTTCCTTGTGCATCTCTCTTGGTTTTGTAAACCCATTTGAGTCCTATTGCCTTCTGATTTATAGGCAATGTGGTAAGAGTCCATGTGTTATTTTTGTTGATTGAATCCAATTCAATCTCCATAGCCTCAATCCACTTCTCATCTTTTGATGCTTCCTTGTAGTTACGAGGTTCTTCTTCTGTGAAGAATAAGCTTGGTGCTTCTACTTGTTGTGCAGTCTCATAGATTTCTGTTAAATCTTTTAAACCTCGTACTGGTCTGTGATCATATCTTTGGTCTGAGCTCTCTAATGAGCTAATAGTAGCTTCTTCTTCATCTTCAGAGTTAGGGTCGTAATTGTATGTCGGTGGTGTGATTGGTGAGTCTGGATCTTGTATTTGAGTTGGTGTTGGATCCGGTATTGGATACATGTTATCATTGTTTTCTAAATTGACTTGTGTAGGAGTTACATTGTCAACTTCATCTACCACAAAACTAGCACAAAATGTGTCTTGTATACTTGTATCCTCTTCACTTTTATCCCAATCCCACAGTTTCGTTTCCATAAACTTTACGTCCCTACTAACATGTTTCTTCTTTCCTACTGGATCATATAGCCTACATGCTTTTGATCCTTCCTCTACTCCTAAATAAACCATCGGTATGCTTCTGTCGTCCAGCTTCTTCAAGTGAGGGATTGTTATCTTAGTGTAAGTTGTGCATCCGAATATTTTTAGGTTTTCCAGATTTGGTTTTCTGTTGTAGAGTACTTCATATGGTGTTTTATCTTCCAGTACTCGTGTAGGTACCCTATTTAGTATATAAATGGCGTGTTTGACTGCTTCCGCCCAAAAAGTTAAGGGTAACTTCATTGCTTTCATCATACTCCTAGTAGTTGATAACATCGTCCTATTCTTTCTTTCAACTACTCCATTCTGTTGCGGTGAGTATGGTGTTGTTAACTGTCTTGCTATTCCACTTTCCTTACAGTATTTAGTGAATTCATTTGATTTAAATTCACCTTCTCTATCTGTTCTTAGCATTCTTAACTTCAACCTTAACTCCATTTCAATCTTCTGTCTAAATTCCTTAAATGTGTTGAATGCCTGATCTTTCGATGTTAGAAAGTAAGCCCACATGAAACGTGTACAGTCATCTACTAATAAGAAGATGAGCTTCTTTCCAGAATGTGTGGCTGGACTTATGGGACCATAAAGATCTCCATATATTAAGTCCAATGGGTTCTTGGATCTAAATTTAGCTTGATTCGGAAATGGTGTTCTACTGTATTTTCCTAATAAACATGCATCACATATTTGTCCTGCATGGTTTATTCTTGGTATTCCTTCCACTAGACCCTTTCTTGTCATCTTGTTAATGTCATCAAAGTTCAGATGACCTAATCTAGCGTGCCATATATAACCATGCTTGGTTATCTACATTTGCTAAGAGTCATATAGGTGCTTCTATCTGTAGTCTAATACTGTAAAGTCGATTCTAAGATCTTTCTACCTTCATCAACAACTTCTTACTCTTATCATACAAAGTCAGCTTGTTTCCATCCATGATGATTTTATAACCTATCTCAGTAAGTTGTCCTAGACTAAGTATGTTGCTCTTGAGGTTTGGAATGTAGTAAACTTCTGAAACTATCTTTTGTTCTTTGTTTCTACATCCTAGTAATATAGAACCTCTACCCTTTATCTCTACGTACGATCCATCTCCAAAACGAACCCGTCCAGTGATGCTTTCGTCAATATTCTTAAAATGACTCTTAGTTCCCGTCATATGGTTGCTTGCACCATTATCTAAGTACCATAGGCTAGCATCTGTTGTAGCTTATTTTCCGGGTTGTATTTGTCCTTCATTCAATAGAACTTCTTCGTGTGTAGTCATTAATAGTGATGGTTCATCTTCTTCTAAGATAAGGTTTGATTGTTCATGAGTTGTTGGTGGACTTCTACAGTCTCTCTTAAAATGTCCATGTTTCCCGCAATTGAAACATTTTCCTTTCTTCTTATTCCACTCACATTTATTCTTATTTGACTTATCATTGTGAGTTGAATTTTCTCCATTCGAGTTTTCTCCATTCCATCTATTTTGCCAGTTTCCTCGCGAGTAGTTTTATCTACCCCTGTATTTGTTAAATCGTTTCTTATTTCTAGAGTGTTCGCCTTGTGCGAATAACAAGTTATCCTGGCTTTCTACTTTTCCTCCATTTCGGAGTTTTATCATTTCCTCGAATGCCTTAAGTTTTCCAGTGATCTCATCTAAGGTAATATCGTTTAGATCACTTGTTTGTTCTATGGATGCTACTATCTGAATGAATCTATCTGGTGTGGAGTCTAATAGTTTTCGTACTAAAAGTGATTCTTGATCACCGTACTAAAAGTGATTCATCCATGGTTTTTCCTAATTCTTTTGCCTTCGTGGCATAACCATTTAGTTTGTTCGTAAATGCATCCACCGTTTCATCCTCCTTCATTTGAAGGGCATTAAATCCAATCATTAGTGACTGTAATCGTGCCTGTTGCACTCTATCTTCTCCAACGTGTCTTTTTCTTAATGATTCCCATAATTCTTTTGCAGTTTTACAAATTGTTACTTGTAATATCACATCTTCGGTCAATGCTTGATATAGGAGGGCAATAGTTGCCTTATCCTTCTTTTCATCTACTTGCGTGTTATCCTTAGGTTCTATAGTCTCCCATAAACCATGTGTCTCTAGTATAACCTTAATTTGTATTGCCCAAACAGTGTAGTTTATGGTTTTGAGTTTAGGGCATTGGTATTGTGGAATAGGTGTTACTGGTTTCACTACAGTGTTATTATTGGTATTCGTGTCGTCACCGGGCATCTTGTATGTGTTTACAATCTTCACTTTCTAATTCTTATGGGAATTCTGACCAGTATGGTATATCTTACTACTACGGGAACAGAAAAGTTATCCGGGAATCCTAGTAATACGGGATCAATAAATAGTTCTCGGGATTTCTTAATAGTATGAAATAAATAACTATACTATCTAAAGTATGATTGAAATCCAAGTAATGAATTTTGACCTTGTTTGTTGTGTCAAAACACAATTGTGTTCCCACTTGTGTGTCGATACTTTAGGTATATCAACCACGTTCTTTTCTTTCCTCGTCTCCTATCCAAATCAATTTTGTTGTATTGTTGTTTGTCGAATACCAACCAAAGTTACTTCTACTTTCACCACACTTCACGTTGTTCTTTCTTTGTCGACTTGGTTTCCAAATTTCGTGCCCTAGACCTTTTCTTTCTTTTTTGTCTCGGCAACTATCTCCAAATTCACCCTTAGTGTTGTTTGGCCACAATCAAAACCTGTGTTTGTTGTTGTTTTTTTTCCTCGTCCAAGTCTTTGCCAAAAATACCCCACGGTATTTATTACCAAAGCAATTTGATTTGCTTTTCTTCTTAATACCCACGGTACTAAAAATCCCACGACTAAACAATAGGTTTTGTTTGTCGTTCCTTGCTGTTGCTTGTTTCCTCGTCCAACGTCGTACCACAATACCCCTATATCTTTAAATTCGACACCGTGTTCCTCAATAACCCTCAATACCCGTCGGTATTCAACAATAACGAGTGATCAGCCCGTCCGTGTTCTATTTGTTGTTGTTCTTGTATTGCTAAAACGTTCCTTCAAAACAATCCTTGATTGTTTGCTTCTTCTTTTCTCTCGGTATACCCTAATAATTACAAGCAACGCCTTCTTTTCCTTCTTGTGTATCTCGGTAATATATACACAAGTTTCTTCTTTTGACGTCTTCGTTCTTTCTCCTTGTTGCATTGTGAAGCAACAGGTTTCCTTTTCCTTCTTTTGTTTTCGTGTGCAAGACACCAACAAAAGTCTCTAACAAATTTGTTTCATTTCTTTTCTGGTTTTGTTGTCACGTACAAAGAATCACAACAAAAACAGGCCACCACTTCGTTTGGTGTCCTCCCGTTTGCAAATTCGACACTAGATAAGTTGTATACGACTTTCTTGTGTCCCTAAATTATCTAGGCAGNNTACACCCGTTTTTTTTTTTTCCTCTTTAACAAAAGGTTATGGGTTTTGATGTTTGTAACGAGGGGTGTAACAAGGCTCTTGATGCCAAATGTTGGTCCCTAACGTGCGTATGTGTGTGAGTCAAAATGACAGATTTGCAAACAATGTAAAACAAAGATAACTTATATTATTTCGTCTAACCAATAAACATTACATAGTCACAAGTATTTATATGTTTCGAATGGTTGTCTTCCAACCATTGCATCGGTTCGAAATGGGTGTGGTCCAAGCGACACAACCCTTCACATATTTACAGATTTTAACTAATTTAACTAACTAGCGGTTACAAAGTTTCTAATCTACACTTCTGGTCCTTCATGTTTCCAGAAAGTAACATCGAGATAACTAACTTGGTTCACAGTTTTACGGTATATAATTTATGCGTTAGTGCGTTACCACATTTATGAATTTTAATTTCTCAAGTATGGAGTAGTTTATTCACATTCAGATTTATTCTGCGGATGTATCACGAAGGAAACTTACTGATAACAATAGGTTTTTTATGAAACTCTTTATCGTTCGCAGAACAATTGATGATCGGAAAAAGATAATTATTGCAATGAATGCTGCCTGTGGCATGGAATATCTGCATCAAAACAATCTCATACACTTCAACTTGAAGTCTCACAGCCTGCTTGTCAATATGACGGATCCTTTGAGGCCAGTGTGCAAGGTATCTCGCGTATCATTTGGCATATTTATAATTCTTCCTTTTGTTTAAAATTATCCATATCCATGAAATAGACATAATTCAAATGCTCTTATTGTTTAGATTGGAGGTTTAGGTTTATCCACAATCAAGCAGCATATACTTTTATGTGACGGTGTGCAAGGAGCATTACCATGGATAGCTCCGGAACTTTTGAACAGCAAAGAAAAGGTCAATGAAAAGGTCAGATTATCATTTTTATTGATTAGCTTGTCATTCTTCCTGAAAATTTTGTTGCAATCTATGTTAGTAATGCATCTGTAATTGTATGTTTAGGTTGATGTCTACTCTTTTGGAGTAGTGATGTGGGAACTATTGACCGGGAAGGAGCCTTATGCAACTATAAGACCGAAGACAATGATTGGTATGCTATACGATCAGATGAACAAATATAGTAGAATAATGAAACAGTTCCATTTTATTAAAAAAAAATTATCTGTTATATGATGTTTGCAGGTGGTATACTGAAAGGCAAACTGCGACCTGAAATCCCATGTTGGTGCAACCCACAATGGAGGGAACTAATGGAGAAGTGTTGGTCATCTGTTCCGGATGCTAGGCCAAGTTTTTCACAGATAGTAACGGAGCTACGAGCTATGGCTGCATCTATGAACATCAAGTAACCTGAACCCCTCTAACTGAACTTTCTATATGCGTTGGTGATCCATGTACTTGAAGTTGATATACTTTTGAGATTTATTGATACCCCTTATTTCATAATGGAAAATCAAATTGTGCTCCCCCATGATTCACGCATACAAGTTGCCTTGTCGGCCAGCCTGTATAATGTAAATCTATAGGAATGCAAATAATATTTTCCGTAAATTAGACCTAGTATACTGAATATTTTGTTGTTCTGTGTTATGTTGTTGCTCATATGTAGTGAATCGACATATATAGTGAGAGCAGTGGTCATCCATTGTTGTAGGTTAACCTAGCTAGGGGCTGTATTGACAGTTTCACAGTCTCAATTGCTCTTCAGTATTTCATCATCCATGCCTCCACGGTTCACTTTTTTTATATCTTTCAGTTCCATCCCAACCACATATGACCCAGAAAGCTACCATACACACATTATACATAATATGTTAACATGCTTAATTACTTCTTTGGCATACCTTGTTTTTTATATACATAATAAAAAAATTTCCGGTGCAAATTAAAAAAGAAATTAAGTCACTGTCAGTCGATATGTTCACTTTTATAGTTAATCTGTTAAATTTTCACATAAATAGATGATAGATATTTCTTAAAGCCTTCATAAATTATAGCGTTGGGCTGGAATTAGACAACAACTGAGAAATCTTTAATCAATAACTATGCCCTTCAATAGTAAACCTTTATTTGACAGATATTTTAGAAGTTAGAACGCTATTTTAATAAGATACTACTAGATGCAAGTTTAGATTTAAGCCGGTGTATAAACTAGTTTTAGCACAAACTAAATAGTAAAGATCCATCAAGCTTCTTGGTTCATTGCAAAGTTTCTGCTCAATAGCTAGAAAACCTAATAACTGGTTAAATATGGTCCTCGTTTTCCTTGGATTGTTCCCATTCCGTTTGAGTTGAAACGATAAAATCACTCCTCACACAAAAGGTGTTTTTAGTGTAATGCGCTAGTATTTTGTTGGTAATTGTTCATGTAAATAGGCAGATACTTGATCATTTCTTTGTACATTAAGGGAAGATTATGAGGCAGATACTTGATCATTTCTTTGTACATTAAGGGAAGATCGTCGAATACAATGCAAAAAGCACAAGGACGGAGCCAGAGGGTTCCGCGGGTGCCCGGACACCCTATAAATTTTTTCGATAGTGTTAATTTTTGAAAAAAAAAAAAATCATTTTTCTTAAAGTCATCTTAAATGTACCTGGTCCATCGAAATCTGTTTCTACTATTACTGCCCAAATTTTTTTGTGCACCCGGTCATATTTGATCCTAGTTCCGTCTCTGAAAAAGCACATACATTTATTTCATTTTTAATTGGCTGATTGCACAAAAATGTAACCTTTTATAACTTGTATAGTCATTTATGTTTCTGTGATACTTTTTAATGTCAATTTTTTAGTGTATTGTGTGACTAGTTGTGGCAACTACTTTTAGGTTAGCAAACCATAACATCTTACAACACATTTTAAACTAACTCTATGATTATTTAGTTATTACACTTGGTGAGTCATTTTTGTGCTAAATGTCTATTTATTAGGAATCTTTGTCTACGAACGTGCCTACGACCTACAATTTTATTATAACGTCATTATAAACGTCACGATATGCTCATGTCTATTTTAAAATACTAAAGTCATACATACCTAAAAATTTAGGTCACTTTAAAATTCACCACTTTTTAAATCACCCGGTAATTACTTTTACACGTTTTATACATTACATTTTATTGACACAACACTTTATATAAACTAGCACACAATATACACACAATTATATAAACATTTTAACAAAAAAAACAATTAAACTGTGATAACAAGTAATTTTTCAGACTTATGTTTAACCAAAACACGAATTATATCACTTTTAACACTTACGTGAACGACTTAAACTAAAACCGGAAAGTTATCCCGTATACTTCAATTACAAATTTCTAATGATTCTAAGACCATTAAAAGTCCTTTGTGGATTTATGTGATTTCTCATCATGGTCACCCATGCCAGTTGTGTTGTTGCACGAGCACGCTTAACTGAAATCGAAATTACGTTTTCGGATATGTATCGACCTTGGATTGAGCACAGTCTACTTACATTAATACATTTTGATCTGTATAAACTTATTTTGCAAGTCATTAATGTTATTTCACCATTTTCGCGCGTAATACAGTTTACATTTTAGGTCACGCATACACGCATTCGACACTACATTTGCATTCAACTAAGTAAACTACCCTTTTAATTTACAAAAATTTTGAAAACCAAACCCCCCCCCCTCCCTTGTAGGTCGGCCACGCCAAAAAAACACACACCATAAACATCACCAAATGCAATTTAACTTCATTCATTACCAATTGTACTAATCCCCAACAGGATGGGATCCTTATCATCTTATCCTAAGGATACACATCTCCCTTAACCTAATTCTAGTCCTTCCTACTTATCCTATAAATACTAATCTAAACCACCCCTTCATTCTATCCTCTCTCAAAAAATACACACAACAAAAACCCATCTTCTCCCTCTCCCTCTCTTGTTTGGCCGCCACCCACCACCCACACATCACCTTTTTTCTTGATCTTTTAAGCGATCAGGTTGTATTTTTGTGATTAGTAGTTGATTTGAAAGATTATAAGGTTATTTTTTTTCATTGGGGATTGATTCTTGCATCTTATATCTAATCTTTTCCATACTTTTTGTAAGTAAACTTTCTCCTCATATTTTACTTGTACTTTTGACATCATCTCACCTTTTAATCTTTGGTTGTACAAGTTATTTGCAAATTTACAAATAAAGTTTGAAAATAACATACATACATACATACATACATGCATGTTTACAAAATTTGTATCACCATGTTTGTGCAAGTATTTTGTTTAATAAGTCGTAAAAATGGTTACTTGCGATTAGTTTGCTACTTATTAATTGATTTTCATACTTATGTGTCTTTTGATATTGTGATACTTTGGTTATATAAATTGGTGGAAGGGATTAGGAATAGTATGGAGTTAATTGTGTTGAGAATATTGGAATATTGTTGGAAGGAATTAGACTAGTATGGTTCTGACCGATTTATTGTTAGTTTAAAACGAATCATTTTTAAAGGTTAGTTGCAGTTGGAAAATGTTTTGGCATAAAACAGACACTTGGACTCGGGTTGGCTAACCAAGGGCTTGAGAATTTGAAAGTTATTAAAATACGTTTTCATGGACATATTATTCATTAAAAACAGACTTATAACAAAAAAGGTATGGCAATTTGAAGTTTTGATGAAAACTATATTATTTTTCTAAAAAAATGCACTATTAGAAATGATAGATGCTGAAAATATGATCGAGCTTGTTTTTCAGCCTCTTAAGGTCGAAACCGTCGAAAGTTTATAAAAGACTACAAAGTTATATATTTTGACTTTTCCAAATTATATTTAAACTTGTTGTAAAACCTTATAACGAAAAAGTTATGGAGTTGCAAAGATTTACTAAAAACCATACCATTACAGAAATTTCAACAACTATTGTTATTTAAGTTGCAGGTTGATCGGGTAAAGGGTATTTTGGTAAACTTTGACATAAAGGGTATTTTGACTAATAAAATAAAACACAAACGTGCCTTGGTGATAGAAAGGTTGTAAAAACACATATCATTTCATTTTATTTAGCATAGTACTGAGTCGAACCATTAATTACTTAGGTCGCATTTCGAAACCATCGTACCTTATCACTTGACTGATTCATTCTCGTATCACCACTTTGCTTGAGGTGAGTTTATAGCCCCACTTTTACTCATTTTACTACTTGTTTTACAACTTTGGGGTGAGAACATGTTTGTTTTAACTATGGACACAAGTACCTTTTAAACTGTTACGGATTAGCCTAAGTATCTTTGACCCAATATTGGCCACTATCATGAGCAGTTAATTCTTGCGGAAGCGCGAATGCTATAAAAAGATCTATTGGGGTGACTCCCCTGTTCAGATTGACCAGACAGGCAAACGGATGTATACCATTTTGGAATCTAAGTGTCGAGGGTTAAAAACTTACCAGGCCTTTTATACTATGTGCATTTATTTGCATACTATACTGTCATAGCTTCGGTTTTATGAGCATAGTGCAATCGTAATACTTTATGACATTATATGTGTTATAATGGTCATATACTTGAAATCGTGTGGTCCACTCTATTGAATTTACTTAAACCTATGAATTCACCAGCTTTTTGTTGACTTTTAAGCATGTCTTTCTCAAGTACTTAACTTTACGGACTTGGTATGCATTGGAATCTGCATAATCATCATCATCATCATCATCATCATCATCATCATCATCATCATCATCATGCTTTGCACTTTTATGCATTAAACTTATCTCGTTGTAATAAGTTGAACCACGTTTTCTTTACTTTTAGGACCACTTTTGTTTAAATTTTTGTCGTAACTTATTTAAACTCCATGTATCAACAAGATCTTTTAAAATGACTCATGTAGGTCGTTCTCTATTACCGTGTAATCTTTTCCCATGAAGTAACATCTCCGGTTACCTTTCCGCTACATAAATTTAATGGTGTATCATAACCCCCTGCCTTAAGACCCCTAAGGTGGCTCCCCTTCTATTTTTTTCAAAACTCATCATACCACTCACCTCCCCATACTTGCTTTTCCCAACACTTCACTTCTAACTAGTTTTTTTTTCCTTTTTTTTTAAAGTTTTTCCCTCTTCTCCTCCTTGTGTAGATCTAGCCACCATCACCACCACCATAGCTCCACTACCCAAAAATTTGATCCAAGTCAAGAAAACACCACTATTTCGCCTCTTATAACCTATTGCCCAACCCTCCTTCCTCAAAAATCCCTCAAAGAGCACCATAAGAAAGTTGAATCACCCCAGCCCCTAAGTTATAATAATCTTTTCGAAGCTTTCTTGTCGNTAAAAAATTGCACTATTAGAAATGATAGATGCTGAAAATATGATCGAGCTTGTTTTTCAGCCTCTTAAGGTCGAAACCGTCGAAAGTTTATAAAAGACTACAAAATTATATATTTTGACTTTTCCAAATTATATTTAAACTTGTTGTAAAACCTTATAACGAAGAAGTTATGGAGTTGCAAAGATTCACTAAAAACCATACCATTACAGAATTTTCAACAACTATTGTTATTTAAGTTGCAGGTTGATCGGGTAAAGGGTATTTTGGTAAACTTTGACATAAAGGGTATTTTGACTAATAAAATAAAACACAAACGTGCCTTGGTGATAGAAAGGTTGTAAAAACACATATCATTTCATTTTATTTAGCATAGTACTGAGTCGAACCATTAATTACTTAGGTCGCATTTCGAAACCATCGTACCTTAACACTTGACTGATTCATTCTCGTATCACCACTTTGCTTGAGGTGAGTTTATAGCCCCACTTTTACTCATTTTACTACTTGTTTTACAACTTTGGGGTGAGAACATGCTTGTTTTAACTATGGACACAAGTACCTTTTAAACTGTTACGGATTAGCCTAAGTATCTTTGACCCAATATTGGCCACTATCATGAGCCGTTAATTCTTGCGGAAGCGCGAATGCTATAAAAAGATCTATTGGGGTGACTCCCCTGTTCAGATTGACCAGACAGGCAAACGGATGTATACCATTTTGGAATCTAAGTGTCGAGGGTTAAAAACTTACCAGGCCTTTTATACTATGTACATTTATTTGCATACTATACTGTCGTAGCTTCGGTTTTATGAGCATAGTGCAATCGTAATACTTTATGACATTATATGTGTTATAATGGTCATATACTTGAAATCGTGTGGTCCACTCTATTGAATTTACTTAAACCTATGAATTCACCGGCTTTTTGTTGACTTTTAAGCATGTCTTTCTCAAGTACTTAACTTTACGGACTTGGTATGCATTGGAATCATCATCATCATCATCATCATCATCATCATCATGCTTTGCACTTTTATGCATTAAACTTATCTCTTTGTAATAAGTTGAACCACGTTTTCTTTACTTTTAGGACCACTTTTGTTTAAATTTTTGTCGTAACTTATTTAAACTCCATGTATCAACAAGATCTTTTAAAATGACTCATGTAGGTCGTTCTCTATTACTGTGTAATCTTTTCCCATGAAGTAACATCTCCGGTTACCTTTCCGCTACATAAATTTAAGGGTGTATCATAACCCCCTGCCTTAAGACCCCTAAGCTGGCTCCCCTTTTATTTTTTCAAAACTCATCATACCACTCACCTCCCCATACTTGCTTTTCCCAACACTTCACTTCTAACTAGTTTTTTTTCCTTTTTTTTTTAAAGTTTTTCCCTCTTCTCCTCCTTGTGTAGATCTAGCCACCATCACCACCACCATAGCTCCACTACCCAAAAATTTGATCCAAGTCAAGAAAACACCACTATTTCGCCTCTTATAACCTATTGCCCAACCCTCCTTCCTCAAAAATCCCTCAAAGAGCACCATAAGAAAGTTGAATCACCCCAGCCCCTAAGTTATAATAATCTTTTCGAAGCTTTCTTGTAGTTTTCTTGAAGGTATAGTAAGGTTGCAAGACGACCTATGTCTATCT